>JAUJYZ010000878.1:65000-205073 GCA_033675265.1 Actinostola sp. cb2023 | reverse complement strand
GGGTGGAGAGAGGGGGAGGGAGAGATGCAGACGAAGATGTCTCTATGCCTGCCGGCTTTATCAGCCTAGAACAAGCATCTAACAAGTCAAAGACCTCAGGTGGCAGATGTTCAGAAAGAGTCAGGATCAGTGGGACAGGCTACCACCTATATACACAGAGTCCACTTTATGAAGCAATTCTCCGTGCCCACTACCAGATGTTAGTCTGGAACAATGACAGAGTATGCAGTCCTAGTTTGCCACAGCCAGATGTTTTCGATGGTAGAGAAGTGGGCGATGAATGGATCCCGTTATAGCGAAACAAGCACCTGCACCTCAAGCAATCATCCAGTTGGTCAAGTGTGGCTGTTAAAAGAACCGATGCTCAAACAATCGATGCCAATGCCGAAAATCTGACTTTAACTGCACCGACACAGTTCTTGCTGTGACAAGGCCCGTAGCAGGCCCTTCCCCCGCAATAATTTTGGCTAGCTGTCGCTGATTCCATAAAATCAGTAAAATGTGTAAGTGACGTTCTTGACACCGTTCGCGAAGTAGGAAAACTGGTTAAGAAATCCCCTCAAAGAAATGCAAAATTGTATAACACCCGAATTTAGTGACACTCGGAAAAATGAATCCAAAGACGTCCATGCTTTTGTATCCGACCACTGAGTAGGTGGAATGTGCGTTGCACAGGAACAGGACTGCCAAACGATCATCCTCGGGAACCCAGGGGTATATTCTGTCGCTCGTTATACTCGCTCCCAGAGAAATACCCCTGGGAACGAAGTCTGTCGGAAGGTCAGAAGGACCTCGTATATGAGGCAGTGGTCGGAAGGACCTTGGAAGGTCGACCAATCAGTATCAAGTATATTCTGGTTTGAATAGGACAGCCGCCATTTTGAATTTTGACTTCCGGAACAAGTTCCAACAGACTTCGTTCCCAGGGGTATTTCTCTGGGAGCGAGTAACGAGGGACAGAATATACCCCTGGGTCCCCGAGGATGCCAAACGATAGGCCCCGAAGTTGTCGGTTTTTTCAACGTCAACTCAAACAGCCATGTTAGGAAAATGGAACTGTTAGCGTATATCGGCTGTTCAATGGTTTTGCCTTTGTTATGAACACTAGATCTCGTTTGAATAGCTATAAAACACACATTATGTGCACATAATGATATGATTCAGTACATGATACAGCCCATCAAATGCCCTACGATTTGGCCATGGCCACAGGATCGATTTTCTGTCAGTTTCAGTCTAAACTTGCTGGAAACTACCTTCAGAAGGCAGGAAATGCTATTTCAGAGATTCTACCTCAAATATTTTTCGGGGGGCGCATAACCCATTTCTTTCTTTCATTCATTCATTCATTCATTCATTCATTCATTCATTCATTCATTCATTCATTCATTCATTCATTCATTCATTCATTCATTCATTCATTCATTCATTCATTCATTCATTCATTCATTCATTCATTCATTCATTCTTTCATTCTTTCATTCTTTCATTCATTCATTCATTCATTCATTCATTCATTCATTCATTCATTCATTCATTCATTCATTCATTCATTCAGATTGTATCCCCCAATAATTTCCCCCTTGCATTGCTACGGGCCTGAGTGGTGATTCTTGTGAGAATGCTTATGAGGATAACGATACGCTGTAAAACTGAGTACGATGAATCTGGCAGTGATGAGTAGAAAGTTTAGTGAAATGAAACTTATTGTGAATATGTTTTTTCCATTCGTTTCTGGAAATGAAAAGTCGTGTTTAGTTTAGATATGCCATTCTTAGGCTACAGGAAATGAAGCCTTGACTTCCGGTCACGTGACCGCTATAATTATCCCTATAGGTTATGATATTCAGCTGGACATCTCAGACTATCAAAACTGATAATAGTTTATTCCAAAATACCACTAAAAGACCAACTTTGATTCAGCAATCTTTGATTCAGCAATATTTGATGGAAATATTTTGTGGTGTTTGTACAGGTGTTGACACTGGCCAGTAACGAGCGTGTACCACTTACCCCCTCTATGAGGCTGCTATTTGAAATTGGTCACCTCAAGACGGCTACACCCGCTACAGTGTCACGTGCTGGCATTCTTTTCTTGAACTACGCAGACGTTGGCTGGAATCCGTAAGTTCATTTGTTGTCTGATTGTTGATACCATACAACATGATCGTTTCTATTTGTAGTAATTTATTTCAATACTTGTTGCTATAGTTACGTGTCTAGCTGGATCGACACTCGAGAAGTCCAATCAGAGAAGGCCAACCTCCAAATCTTATTCGACAAATATGTTCCTGTCTGTCTTGATATCCTTCGTATTCGCTTTAAGAAGATCACCCCGATTCCTGATATCACCCAAGTCACGACTCTATGCTACCTATTGGAATGCCTACTGACACCAGAGAATACACCTCCTGATTGTAATAAGGAATTGTACGAGTTGTACTTCGTATTTGCTGCGGTGTGGGCCTTCGGTGGTGCGATGTTTCAAGATCAGGTATGAGTACTTCAATTTATATGATAGAATCGTTTTCTTATGAGTGGGAAACCTACTGTAGGGAGTTACCGTCACGGTATCGAATCGAACACATTCTATTCGACCAATCACATCGCGAAAAATCATCGCTCAACCAATCTGAATGCTTGCATGAATACCGCACGATCACAGCATGGTACCGTCACCGCACGGCACGAACCGTACCGTAACTACTTCCCACTCATACCAAAACGACTCTAATAACTTTGTTAGTATGTGCACTAAGTATAGGTACCGAGCTCTACCGTGTCATACTGCACATTGTGGCTATACTCTTACTGTGCGGCAATCAACCATTTTCTTCATTTCGTCATAGTGTCTGGCATAGATACACTCCTCTTGTTTAGTAAATGATGTTACGTTTGTTATCTTTAGCTTGTAGATTATCGTATTGAGTTTTCCAAATGGTGGATCACCGAGTTTAAGACCATCAAGTTTCCATCTGCTGGAACTGTGTTTGATTACCTGATTGATCCAGAAACGAAAAAATTTGTGCCCTGGACAGAAACTGTGCCTAAATTTGAGTTAGATCCTGAAGTACCATTACAGGTAAGCTATCCAGATTGATATTGGTATTGCCTGCATGTGTGTTATCATTGGTGCTGATAACTGTAGAAATTATGTTATAATTATGTGAACCTTGACCACCAAAGTTTAGCCAACTGAAGACGTTAACACCTTCTTTACTTGATTTGATTTGTAGGCTGTACTGGTACACACAGCTGAAACAACACGTGTTCGATTCTTTATGGATTTGTTGATGGCGAAACGTCGACCGGTCATGCTTGTTGGTAGTGCAGGAACAGGGAAGACTGTTTTGGTTAATGACTACTTCCAATCACTAGACCCAGATGTGTCCTTGGTGGGCAATGTACCATTTAACTATTACACAACCTCGGCCATGTTACAAAGTGTCTTAGAGAAACCATTAGAAAAAAAGGCGGGCCGTAACTATGGTCCTCCTGGCAACAAGAAACTCATCTACTTTATTGACGATATGAACATGCCTATGGTAGGTCTCATGTATTATCGTTGAGGAACCTGTGAGCTAGAATGTTCGCGCAGACGAGTACTGATTGCGATTCTATGTTGTGTTCGCTGCTAGCGATTCTTATCAATGTGATGCAAGTTTGCTACACAAAATAAAGATGTTAGTAATTGAATGTGTTTACTTACGTTTCAAATGTATTGATGTATCGTATAGGTGGACACGTACGGTACCGTACAGCCACACACCCTAATTCGCCAAAACCTCGACTATAACCATTGGTATGATAGAAACAAGTTGACTCTTAAGGAAATCAGCAATACACAATTTGTGGCATGTATGAACCCTACAGCTGGCAGCTTTACAATCAATCCACGCTTACAGGTGAGATCCATTACAACACCTTATCTCATCTAAACATTCTTTTACATTCCTTCTCGTAAAAAGAAGATAAAATGCGTATCAGAACTTTAACTAGTTTTTATGTTGACATATTTGGGCTAATGGGTTTGTATTGTTTCCAGCGTCACTTCGCAGTGTTTGCCATTAGTTTCCCTGGCCTTGATGCCCTCAAGACCGTCTACCTCAGTATACTGAATGGTTACATGAAGGTACACGCCTTCCCCAACTCTGTCGCCAAAATAACAGAAAAGCTTCTTGATGCTGCACTGGCTCTCAATCAAAAAGTAAGCAGTTCAATAGTTTGCGTGGTTGTATTAAAAGATGTCTAGATTTCACGTGTACAAACCTTCTCGTCCCTCTCTTAGGTAACCAGCACGTTCCTGCCTACTGCCATCAAAATTCCACTACATCTTCAATCTTCGGGATCTTTCCAACATATTCCAGGTTAGCCGTGTTTTGTATTTAGTAGCACAGTGACTACTTGAAGGACCATGTAAACAGCGCTTCAAACCTGAATATATTATGTTCCAAGTATATGTAATGCTAAGTGATTTACTTTGTCGGTTATATAGGGCATCTTGTTTTCTACACCAGACTGCCTCAAGACTCCTGTAGATCTTGTACGTCTGTGGATGCACGAATGTAATCGTGTTTACAGAGACAAACTCGTCGAGGATAAAGACATTGAAATGTTCGACAAGATAAGAATGGATATAACTAAGAAATACTTTGAGGTATGTGATCATCATATCACAAATCATCACACACCCCTCCCGTCCTCATGACCATCTGTCACTTCCAGCATTTCCATAATACATAAATAAATAATAAACAACACTAAATGTTCTATGCGCTTTACTAGTTTTTGCCATCACAACTACCATCATCCTACTAACTCCACCACAACTACCATCACTCTACTAACTCCACCACAACTACCATCACTCTACTAACTCCACCACAACTACCATCACTCTACTAACTCCACCACAACTACCATCACTCTACTAACTCCACTACAACTACCATCACCCTACTAACTCCACCACAACTACCATCACCCTACTAACTCCACTACAACTACCATCACTCTACTAACTCCACTACAACTACCATCACTCTACTAACTCCACTACAACTACCATCACCCTACTAACTCCACTACAACTACCATCACTCTACTAACTCCACTACAACTACCATCATCCTACTAACTCACACCACACAACTACCATCACCCTATTAACTCCACCACAACTACCATCACCATACTAACTCCACCACAACTACCATCACCCTACTAACTCCACCACAACTACCATCACTCTACTAACTCCCACAACTACCATCACCCTACTAACTCCACCACAACTACCATCATGATCTTTCTATTCATGCTTCTTCTCATTGGCACGTTTTCAGGACCTTGATGAAGAGCAGCTCACCAGCCAGCCTAACCTGTTCTGCCATTTTGCGTCTGGTATCGGTGAACCCAAGTACCTTCAAGTACAAAGCTGGGACAGTTTAAGCAAGTTATTGGTGGAAGCATTAGATAATTACAATGAGCTCAATGCTGTCATGAATCTTGTACTCTTTGATGACGCCATGCAGCATGTGTAAGTAACTCTACCCTGCTCCACTAATACCGGCATATTCGATACTATAACTCACCAGTATTGCATGTTATGCTTGATATCAATAGATGTCGTATTAATCGTATCCTGGAGTCTCCACGTGGTAACGCCCTACTCGTGGGTGTTGGTGGCAGCGGTAAACAGAGTCTTGCTAGACTGGCTGCGTTTATCAGCTCGTTGGACGTGTTTCAAATTACTTTACGAAAGGGATACAGCATTCCTGATATGAAGGTACATTATTATAGTATCCTGCATTACAGGCGTTCATTGTTGGGGGGGGGGGGGGGGGGAAACCTGCATTACAGGCGTTCCTTGTTGGGGTAGGAGGGGCGAGAACCTGCATTACAGGCGTTCCTTGTTGGGGTAGGAGGGGCGAGAACCTGCATTACAGGCGTTCCTCCAATGTTGGGGGTAGGTGAGGACCCTTTCCTTCCATTTTCCCTCTTCTCGCCCCAAACTCCTTATCCCCTTCCCCTAAAAATATCTAATAATAATAAGTAAACACATTTAAATTGACAGGCGATTGATGCATTCATCATTACGTGTCGGTATTTTCTGTTCATTTCTAGGTTGATTTAGCAAACCTGTGCATCAAATCTGGATGGAAAAACATCGGCACTGTATTCCTGCTTACAGATGCACAGATCCCTGAAGAAAGCTTCCTGGTATTGATCAACGATCTGCTAGCGTCTGGTGAGATTCCTGGCTTGTTTGCGGATGACGAGCTTGAAAATATCATAGCTGGTGTTAGAAACGAAGTCAAAGGGGCTGGTTTACAAGAAACTAGGGAAAACTGTTGGATGTTTTTCATTGAAAGAGTGCGAAAAAACCTAAAGGTCAGCGACACTTGTCCAATATACTCTACTTATCGATGGAATAATTAACCCATGAATGCGTTGTTTATTGACTCGTCCAGGTTGTGCTGTGTTTCTCACCCGTTGGATCTACGTTGCGTGTACGTAGTCGTAAATTCCCTGCCGTCACTAACTGCTCAGCCATTGACTGGTTCCATGAATGGCCTCAAGAGGCTCTGATTTCTGTCAGCAACCGCTTTATTGAAGATTTAGAACAACTTGATGTAAGTATTTATCACGTCAAAGTATACTTTAGGAGGCTAGTCAAAGTATAGGCATGTTGCATGAAGTGCCATAGTGTTTGTAGTTCGTTGTTGTATTTGTTAAACTAATGTGGTGATTTTGCTTCAGGTTGAGGTCAGGCCATCTGTGGCTGACTTTATGTCATACGTACATACCAGCGTGAATGAAGAGAGCTCCTTGTACCTCGCCAACGAGAGACGCTACAATTACACCACACCAAAGAGCTTTCTCGAGCAGGTTAGATCCAATAGTAATATAGAACTGTATACTTGGCCTCCTCACCATAAGTGTTTTTCACGAGGGACGTCTAGCAGATATGCTGTATATACAGTATGTATGTGTGTAACGTAACGCCTGCCCGTAAAATTGTGTGTCCAAATCCGTGTTAATTTACTCGGAATTTACTCGGAATTTACTCGGAATTTACACGGAACTTACACAGAATTTACACGGAACTTACACGGAATTTATACGCCGACTGCCAAGAGCGTACGTTTTTTTGTGATTTCGTTAAAGCGATCCACCTCCAATATTTGATCGATTCGTTGATCTGGCCGACTAATCTATATAACATGAGTGTTTATTTAATTGTTCATATATGTTTTTGTACAGATTAACCTGTATCGTAATCTATTGAGAAAGAAGTCCAAAGAGCTTGCACTTAAAACTGAACGTCTTGAGAACGGTCTTCTCAAACTCCAGAGCACCGCGCAGCAAGTGGACGACCTAAAAGCCAAGCTCGCTTCACAGGAAGTTGAGCTGAAACAGAAAAACGAAGACGCTGATAAACTGATTGCAAAAGTCGGCGTGGAGACTGAGAAAGTCAGTAAAGAGAAGGCTTTTGCTGATGGAGAAGAAAAGAAAGTACAGGTACGTGGAATATTGCCGTATTGATGATGATGATGATGATGATGATAATGATGATGTCTGATGATGATGATGATGATGATGATGAAGACTTTATTTCGAGAGGGTAGCACATAAAAGTGAAATACACACCAATAAACTTGTGGCCCTCGTGGCCCTCACATAATAAAATTATAATATAATACAACATAATACCATACAATAACTTTATTTCAAGAGAGTAGCACATAAAAGTGAATACACACTAATAAACGTGTACCTCTCACATGCATAATAAACTTACAATATCAAATGTGCTAAAACCCTCTAATTATTTATTTAGTAATAAACGTTACTGCATGGCTAATCTATATGTGTGTTCTTTATTAGGTCATTGCCAAAGATGTGTCTGAGAAACAAAAGTCTTGTGAGTCAGACTTGGAAAAAGCCGAGCC
This sequence comes from Actinostola sp. cb2023, assembly GCA_033675265.1. NCBI lineage: Eukaryota > Metazoa > Cnidaria > Anthozoa > Actiniaria > Actinostolidae > Actinostola > Actinostola sp. cb2023. The sequence continues at coordinate 197,118 of JAUJYZ010000878.1, read as the reverse complement.
TGCCTTGATTGCAGCCCAAGAAGCCTTGAACACTTTGAACAAGAACAACTTGACCGAGTTGAAGTCCTTCGGCTCTCCTCCTGGCGCTGTAGTCAATGTCACTTCCGCCGTGATGATGTTGTTGGCTCCGTCTAGTAAGATTCCAAAGGATCGTAGCTGGAAGAATGCTAAAATCATGATGGCTAAGGTAAAGAAATATGTTTGCTGGGGTTGGTAGAATGAGGTTTGCTAAAGATTTGTTTGTTTGTTGTGATAGGTCGATCAGTTTTTAGACCAACTCATCACTTACGATAAACAAAACATCCATGAAAACAACCTCAAGGCTGTACAACCTTATTTAGACGACCCAGAAATGAACCCTGAGTTCATCGCTAACAAATCCTTGGCTGCTGGTGGTCTGTGCGCCTGGGTTGTCAACATTGTACAGTTCTACAGAATCTTCTGTGATGTTGAACCCAAAAGAAAGGCATTAGCAGCAGCTAACGCGGAACTTGCTGCTGCTGAGGACAAACTAACTAAAATCAAAGCCAAGATTCAAGAGCTGGATGATAACTTGGGGGAGCTTACTGCAGCATTCGAGAAAGCCACCGCAGAAAAACTGAAATGCCAGCAAGAAGCCGAGACCACTGCAAAGACAATCGAACTTGCTAACAGGCTTGTGGGTGGACTAGCCTCGGAAAACGTTCGTTGGGGAGAATCTGTGGCGAGCTTTAAGATCCAAGAGAAGACGTTGCCTGGTGATGTGCTGCTTACCACAGCCTTTGTGTCGTATCAAGGATGTTTCACAAGACGTTACAGAGAAAACCTTTTGAAGAAGTGGCTGGAATTCATGGACGGACAGAAGGTATATCATTGACCTCTATTAATATACCTGCTGTATGTGATAAAGATGATATTGGCGGTGATGACGATGGTGATGGTAATGATAGTGTTGATGATGACAATGATGGTGATGGTGATGGATGATGACGACGGTGATGATGATGGATGGTGATGATGATGATGATGGTGGTGATGAAGGTGATGATGATAGCTATATGGTAACATTATCTTGTTGATCGTTTCTAAGTCGATTTTTGATATTGACACCAGGTTAAGATCCTAATTACCGAGGGCCTTGACCCACTAAGTCTTCTGACTGATAATGCAACCATTGCCCAGTGGAATAACGAGGATCTCCCGAGCGATCGAATGTCCACCGAGAACGCCACGATCTTGACGAACTGTGAACGATGGCCATTGATGATCGACCCTCAGCTCCAGGGTATTAAATGGATCAAGACTCGTGAGGGTGCTGACTTACGTGTTGTACGCCTAGGACAGAAAGGGTAGGGTATTATCTGTACGCATGTTAAATGGTGATTGTATTTCTAACTCGATGTATTGATTATTCACTTTAGATATCTGGATACTATTGAACGAGCTGTGTCTAATGGTGACTGTATGTTGATTGAAAACATGGGTGAGAGCGTTGACGCTGTCTTGGATCACTTGATTGGTCGTAACACTATCAAGAAAGGAAGGTAGGGGATATAGAGGGATGTGATATGTCTGGATCTAGTGTAACCTGCTTGCAATCCCTGTAGAGCTATCAAGATGGGCGACAAAGAGGTCGAATACCACGTTGACTTTCGTCTCATTCTACAAACCAAGCTTGCAAATCCTCATTACAAACCAGAGATGCAAGCCCAGACTACTCTTATCAACTTCACGGTCACACGAGAAGGCCTGGAAGATCAGTTGCTGGCTGACGTTGTGCGTAAGGAACGACCTGACCTCGAAGAAACAAAGGTACAACAAACGTCAATTCTGTCAAATCTGTGTAAATGTCGTGTATATTATGTGTAAATGTACAAATCCATGGGAATTTAATATACACAAAATGTCCACGAAATTTACACCGGCCATGAGGGAGCACGGGCGTGGTGTAAATTCTGTGTAAATATGAGGTAACAGTGTGAGGTAACAATGTTGTTGTGTTTTCAAGGCTAAATTGACACAGCAACAAAACGCCTTCACAATCAAATTAAAAGAACTTGAAGACTCACTGTTGGCTCGTCTATCCGCTGCTGGGGGTAACTTCCTGGGTGACTACGCCCTTGTAGAGAACCTTGAGACCACCAAGAGAACTGCAGCCGAGATTGAGGTACAGGTAGGAGAGGCCAAGATAACTGAAGTGAAGATCAACGAGGCTCGTGAAGCCTACAGGCCAGCGGCTGCAAGAGCGTCCCTACTTTACTTTATATTGAACGAACTGAATAAGATCAACCCAATGTATCAGTTCTCACTCAAGGTATGTTTTAGAAATTCCACCGTGTTTGGGGGTTAAACTTCTAGGAAGACATCTCACACGTTTAACTTTTCAGGCATTCAGTGTGGTTTTCGACACAGCTATCAGTCGTGCAGAACCAGCAGAAGAAGTCAAGAGTCGTGTTGTTAATCTAATCGACTGTATTACGTACTCAGTGTTTATCTACACTTCAAGAGGTCTGTTTGAACAAGACAAACTTATCTTTACTGCTCAAGTAGCTTTCCAGGTGAGATTCCTGCTTGTCACATTATTTATCCTCATTTTCGCTAAATTTAGGCATCTTTCATATTCTTTGTTGTTATTGTTGTTATTGGTGGGTTGTTGTTGTTGTAGTTGTTGTTGTTGTTGTTGTTGTTGTTGTTGTTGTTGTTGTTGTTGTTGTTGTTGTTCATTTAAAGCGCAAATAAATATTGAATCAGCACAACCTCCCACTCCAACATTAATTTCCACTTCCATCCATTCAAACTGTCTTCTTTTCCCCTCCAATTCTATTCAGGTACTTTTGATGAAAAAGGAAATCATTCCACACGAACTGGACTTCTTGTTGCGATTCCCTGCGGTTATGAACGTAACCAGTCCAGTAGACTTCTTAAGCAACCTTTGCTGGGGAGGTATCAAGGCACTAGGGAACATGGAAGAGTTCCGTAATCTTGACAGAGATATCGAAGGTTCAGCCAAACGTTGGAAGAAATTTGTGGAAAGCGAATGTCCAGAGAAAGAGAAATTCCCTCAGGAATGGAAAAACAAGACAGCATTACAAAAGCTTTGTATGATGAGGGCATTACGTCCTGACAGGATGACATACGCTGTCAGGTAACACATTTATACTTAGCTAAAAATGGATATTATTATTATTATTAGTTAGTAATTTTTCACTTTCTCTCTATCTTTTGCAACTTCATAATTTGCGTATGTTTACATTTCAATAACAAAATGAAAACTTTTTTCTTTTTCTTGTTTGTGTGTGAAGCAATTTCGTGGAAGAGAAACTTGGTCACAAATATGTCGAAGACGCTCCACTAGAATTTGCCAAGTCGTTTGAAGAAAGTTCCCCCAGTACACCCATCTTCTTTATCCTTTCTCCTGGAGTAGACCCGTTGAAGGATGTGGAAGCCTTGGGTAAAAAACTTGGAAAGACGTTTGACAACAAAAACTTTCACAATGTTTCGCTTGGACAGGTAAGAAAGGCATACATATAGATTTATTGCCCAATAATAATTACAATATTAGTTGAGTCGGTGACATCAATATCTCATCGTCATCTTCACCCCCATCATCTCCGCCACCACCACACCACCATTAACCACAGGCAACCCAAGCTCTTATTTAGTGGTTTTTGGTAATTTTTTTAAATTGCTTAAAAGAGTGAGAATTTGATTGAAATAAACATACCATTTCTTCAGAAGTCGTATTTAGTCGTTTATTTGGTGATTTGAGTGTTTTTTCCTATCCTGGGCTCTCCTATCCCACGGAGTGGGAAGGCTGCACACTACGATCGTCAACCGACTTGGTTCGAGGACGATTTTCGGTTAAAAATATAGGTCAACTGGGCAATTTGTCCTACCCAATGCCAAGGCAAATGGTTAATCGTTCCTCTGAAGCTTTCACATCTCCAAACGATAACCGAAAACCTCCAAAAAGCCATGCTTTTACACAAAATCCATAGCAAACCTTCACTCAAAACGGCTTGGGCCATTGGGGTAGGACACGGGAATATGAAAATCGGCTTAGCGACCTTGCCTGCGACCAAAATCCCTCCTGAATGGTGGATGGGACAGTCTGCCAACGACACCCTCTCCCCGGACCCCCACGTGTGGATTTGTTGCTCTCATACAATAGATAGATCAAAATCCACACGTGGGGGTCCGGGGAGAGGGTGTCGTTGGCAGACTGTCCCATCCATTCAGGAGGGATTTTGGTCGCAGGCAAGGTCGCTAAGCCGATTTTCACATTCCCGTCGGTTGACGATCGTAGTGTGCAGCCTTCCCACTCCGTGGGATAGGAGAGCCCAGGATAGGAAAAAAGGCTCAAATCACCAAATAAATGACTAAATACGACTTCTGAAGAAATGGTATGTTTATTTCAATCAAATTCTCACTCTTTTAAGCAATTTAAAAAAATTACCAAAAACCACTAAATAAGAGCTTGGGTTGCCTGTGCATTAACCACCATCATTTTCACCACCATCACTACCATCATCATCATCACCACCACAATAATATTCACCACCGCCACCATCATCATCATCACCACCACCACCATCATCATCATCCCATTCGTCATCACCACCACCACACCACCATTAACCACCATCATTTTCACCACCACCATCATCATCATCATCACCACCATCATCATCATCACCACCACAATAATATTCACCACCGCCACCATCATCATCATCATCACCACCACCATCATTTTCACCACCACCATCATTTCACCACCACCATCATTTTCACCACCACCACCACCATCATCATCACCACCACCATCATCGTCATTTTCACCACCACCATCATCGTCATCCCCATCATCACCCCCATTTCGGTCTTGACGTCGTTGTTGTGTTTTACGCCAGGGTCAAGAGATTGTAGCAGAGCAATGCTTGGAGATTGCATCACAGGAAGGCCACTGGGTCATTTTGCAGGTGAGTCTGAAGCAATATGGATTACACCAGCTGAGTTTTAAGTAAAAAAATATCAACCATTTTTCTCTCATAGAATGTCCACTTGGTAAAGAACTGGCTTCCTAAACTCGAGAAACAGCTAGAAGCATATGGCATTGGCACCCATGAAGAGTATCGTGTGTTTATCTCAGCTGAACCAGCAGGAACACCAGAATCACATTCTATTCCACAGGGTATTCTAGAATCTTCCATCAAAATCACTAACGAACCACCAACTGGTATGATGGCCAACCTACATAAATCACTCAATAACTTTAACCAGGTAAATACACACATACATGAACTTTATTACTAAAAATGCAGCGCGTATTTTTTTTTTTTTCGTATTTCCATGTCGAAAGTTGACTCGTCCCCCGTCGCGCTTGGCACATTGGGTCGTGATCAAAATAAATCTTATTTCCGATCGATCATGCTGGAGCGCCGGACAAAAACCGCTGGATCCTCGAGCATGCCGATCGATTGGCTCAAGCCATATTTTACAATACGGTAAACTAACCCGGTAACGCTAACTCTAAGTTTTATCATGGTATTTATTGTCGTCAGTTTCTACGATACTGAACTTTTAGTGTCAGTAGGCGATCCTACAACGCGGAATCGCGGAATGACGGAAAATCACCCCAAATCCTAAAACGCGGAATGACGGAAAATCACCCCAAATCCTGAAACGCGGAATGACGGAAAATCACCCCAAATTGACGGAAAATCACCCCAAATCCTAAAACGCGGAATGAAAACATAGAAAAAATAGAAATACATAAATACATGATTGATTAAAAAAAATAGAAATTCAATTTAACCCCGCTATACTGTGTTTTCTATGTTATATAAATTTGGGCTTCTTTGAAGAACACCCTTCTTTGTCTGACCTCGTTGCTTATCAGCTTCTTCATTACCACTTTATCTCCTTTTGAGCCTTTCTATGCTACAAACACCAAGCCAAAAGAGCCACGGCCAATTGCCTCTTCTTTGGCATAGAGATCAGTCCATTTGAAGATGGGTAATCCTTTACCAAGGTCTGAATGATTGGAATTCACCCTCCCAAAACAAGCTACTAAACCACGAGACTGGACTTTGTACTTGGACCTGCTTTGTATCACTGATTTGACAGTTACATATCCCGAAACTAAGAACGGGTGCATAGGAGACTAGTCGGAAGGTCGTGCGAATCGTATTTCCCCGAAAAAGCGTACTGATTTGAAAAACAATTCCCCCACTTAGTTTATAGTCCCGATAATAGTGTAACGAATCTAGTGATTGCATGACTAATAATAAACTAGACGCTCTTCTAGCGTGAAGTCGGGCTTCTAAATGAAATGTAACCTATTTGAACTAAATATAGATATCTTATAGTGCGATTAAAACAGATTTTGGCACAGGCAGCCCAATCTCTTTATCTGACAATATTTAGCGTATCAACACAAGCCATAAATAGATGGAAATTGAAATAAAAACACGAAATACATTTGTATGACATTTCATGTGTCTGCTGCAGTTGTTATTTGAACTTAAGCATGAAGGCGCACGAACGTGCCGAGCAGAGCACGATGTCGATGTCGTACCGTGCGAGCCCCGAAAGGGCGAGCTTACAGAAAGTTAAAATTACGGGGCTCGCGGTTTCCTTGTCCGTTCGGCACTTATTCGGAACGGAAAGTATAGCGCGAGATATTTGTGGCCAGCGGTTTACTATGGTCGTACGAAAATCGGACTCAAACAATCCTTGCTTCAATCTACAACTGTCATGAAGGTGGGAGGTGCCATCAAATAATCCTATGTCAAGTAATTCCATGAGAGTTTTCTGCAGGCTTTTGGTGTAATATGTCATCATCATCATTGATCGTCGTCATTGGTCATCATCATCATCATTGGTCATCATCATCATTAATCATACCATATTATCATCACCTTTGGTCATAATCATCATAATCGTCATACAATATCATCATCACCATCGGTCGTCATCATCATTAATAATCATCATTAATAATCATCGGTCATAATCATTAATCATCACCATCGGTCGTCATCATCATTAATAATCATCATTAATAATCATCGGTCATAATCATTAATCATCATCATTGGTCATCATCATCATTAATCATAATCATTAATCATCATCATTGGTCATCATCACCATTAATCACAATCATTGGTCATCATCATCATGTGATCATTGTCCTTTTTACCTGTAGGACACCCTAGAGATGTGTGCTCGAGAGAACGAGTTCAAGAGCATCTTGTTTGCCCTGTGTTATTTCCATGCTGTCGTCGCGGAACGAAGAAAGTTTGGTCCTCAAGGTTGGAATCGATCTTATCCATTCAACACTGGAGACTTGACTATCAGTGTCAACGTCTTGTACAACTATTTGGAAGCAAATGCTAAGGTGGGTGAATTAAAAATGCTGTGCTGTGATTGGTTACGTCGGGGATAAATTATACTCTAATTATGCATGGATCAATTCCAGCTGTTACCATCCCTCCCCCCCCCCCCCCCCCCCCCCCCCCCCCCCCCCCCCCCCCCCCGGCATACCCCAGGGATTTGTAAGGACCTGTGTTCCAGGGGCGGGGATTTTGTACAACAACGTGTTGCCCCGGGGGCGGGGGGCGGGGATAACTTGACCGATCGTATAATCAATGGAGGAATTCAAAATAATGGATTTCGCCAATAAAGAGATACTTTTGTCGCCGATTGGCTTGAAAAAACAAGGTCTTGCAAAGTTAAAGGCTTTTCTTTGAAAAAAAAAAGACAGTGTTTAAGGTGACTCCGTTATCATTCTCGGCGCACTCGTCTATGACAAACTTTGGGTCATAACTTCCTCTGCTTTTATGCAATTGCCATAAAACATTGGCAACTATTAGAGCTTTCATTCACCTATAATACAATATAATTCGATTGCACTGCAGAACATTAAAAAAAAAAATATTAGAACTTAAGTAAACTCAATATTTTGGATAAAATTGGATATTGCGAAAAATCTGTCCGTTTTTTTTGGATGAAAGTTTTGGAATCACTTTATATTGACATAATTCATAACCTGACCAAGTTTTAGCAAAATCGTTGGAGCGAAAGCAATCGTTGGAGCTAATTTCCGTGCTTAATTTTGGTTGTTTTCATGCGGCCGTGCTTTAGGTCCAACGATTTTGCTAAAACTTGGTCAGGTTATGAATTATGTCAATCTAAAGTGATTCCAAAACTTTCATCCAAAAAAAACGGACAGATTTTTCGCAATATCCAATTTTATCCAAAACATTGACTTTACTCAAGTTCTAATATTATTTAAAAAAATGTTCTGCAGTGCAATCGAATTATATTGTATCATAGGTGAATGAAAGCTCTAATAGTTGCCAATGTTTTATGGCAATTGCATAAAAGCAGAGGAAGTTATGACCCAAAGTTTGTCATAGACGAGTGCGCCGAGAATGATAACGGAGTCACCTTAAGCACATATGACTTCTTATCTCTACTGTTATGGTCAATTAATATTATTTCCAAAAGATGTCTAGCTTGATTATTAAACATGCCTTTAATATATTCAATTGTTGGTTGCTTTTCCGTTGCCCTGGGGCGGGGAATTTGTTATTTCTGGCGGTCCAGGGGCAGGGAATTTGTAGTCCCAATAATTTTTTTTGGCAAATCCCCGGGGGTCAGCCCGGGGGGTGGAGGGGGGATGGTAACAGCTGGAATTGATCCATGCATTACACTGATATTGGTGTCTGGTTGTAGGTTCCATGGACCGATCTGCGTTATCTATTTGGAGAGATTATGTACGGTGGACATATCACAGATGACTGGGACAGACGTCTTTGCATGACCTATCTAGAGGAATATATGAGACCTGAAATGGTAAGGTGTGAACTGTCTGATGAATAAGGGGTGATACCGCACCCTCTTGATGAAACATTGAAATCACGTAAGGTGTGAACTGTCTGATGGACAAGGGGTGATACCGCACCCTCTTGATGAAACAGTGAAATCACGTAAGGTGTGAACTGTCTGATGGACAAGGGGTGATACCGCACCCTCTTGATGAAACATTGAAATCACGTAAGGTGTGAACTGTCTGATGGATAAGGGGTGATACCGCACCCTCTTGATGAAACATTGAAATCACGTAAGGTGTGAACTGTCTGATGGACAAGGGGTGATACCGCACCCTCTTGATGAAACATTGAAATCACGTAAGGTGTGAACTGTCTGATGGATAAGGGGTGATACCGCACCCTCTTGATGAAACATTGAAATCACGTAAGGTGTGAACTGTCTGATGGACAAGGGGTGATACCCCACCCTCTTGATGAAACATTGAAATCACGTAAGGTGTGAACTGTCTGATGGACAAGGGGTGATACCGCACCCTCTTGATGAAACATTGAAATCACGTAAGGTGTGAACTGTCTGATGGACAAGGGGTGATACCGCACCCTCTTGATGAAACATTGAAATCACGTAAGGTGTGAACTGTCTGATGGATAAGGGGTGATACCGCACCCTCTTGATGAAACATTGAAATCACGTAAGGTGTGAACTGTCTGATGGACAAGGGGTGATACCGCACCCTCTTGATGAAACATTGAAATCACGTAAGGTGTGAACTGTCTGATGGATAAGGGGTGATACCCCACCCTCTTGATGAAACATTGAAATCACGTAAGGTGTGAACTGTCTGATGGACAAGGGGTGATACCCCACCCTCTTGATGAAACATTGAAATCACGTAAGGTGTGAACTGTCTGATGGACAAGGGGTGATACCGCACCCTCTTGATGAAACATTGAAATCACGTAAGGTGTGAACTGTCTGATGGATAAGGGGTGATACCCCACCCTCTTGATGAAACATTGAATTCACGTAAGGTGTGAACTGCCTGATGAATAAGGGGTGATACCGCACTCTCTTGATGAAAGGTTGAAATCACGTAAGGTGTGAACTGTCTGATGGATAAGGGGTGATACCCCACCCTCTTGAGGAAACATTGAAATCACGTAAGGTGTGAACTGCCTGATGGATAAGGGGTGATACCGCACCCTCTTGATGAAACATTGAAATCACGTAAGGTGTGAACTGTCTGATGGTTGAGGGGTGATACCTCACCCTCTTGATGAAACATTGTGAACTGTCTGATGAATAAGGGGTGATACCCCACCCTCTTGATGAAACACTGAAATCACGTAAGGTGTGAACTGTCTGATGGATAAGGGGTGATACTGCACCCTCTTGATGAAACATTGAAATCACGTAAGGTGTGAACTGCCTGATGAATAAGGGGTGATACCGCACCCTCTTGATGAAACATTGAAATCACGTAAGGTGTGAACTGTCTGATGGTGAGGGGTGATACTGATGAAACATTGAAATCACGTAAGGTGGAACTGTCTGATGAATAAGGGTGATACCCACCCTCTTGATGAAACATTGAAATCACGTAAGGTGTGAACTGTCTGATGGACAAGGGGTGATACTGCACCCTCTTGATGAAACATTGAAATCACGTAAGGTGTGAACTGTCTGATGAAAAGGGGTGATACCCCACCCTCTTGATGAAACATTGAAATCACGTAAGGTGTGAACTGTCTGATGGACAAGGGGTGATACCGCACCCTCTTGATGAAACATTGAAATCACGTAAGGTGTGAACTGTCTGATGAAACAAGGGGTGATGACCCCAGGGGTGATACCCCACCCTCTTGATGAAACATTGAAATCACGTAAGGTGTGAACTGTCTGATGGACAAGGGGTGATACCGCACCCTCTTTGATGAAACATTGAAATCACGTAAGGTGTGAACTGTCTGATGGACAAGGGGTGATACCGCACCCTCTTGATGAAACATTGAAATCACGTAAGGTGTGAACTGTCTGATGGACAAGGGGTGATACCGCACCCTCTTGATGAAACAGTGAAATCACGTAAGGTGTGAACTGTCTGATGGTTGAGGGGTGATACCTCACCCTCTTGATGATGAAACACGTTGTCTGATGGAACTGTCTGATGAATAAGGGGTGATACCCCACCCTCTTGATGAAACATTGAAATCACGTAAGGTGTGAACTGTCTGATGGATAAGGGGTGATACCCACCCTCTTGATGAAACATTGAAATCACGTAAGGTGTGAACTGTCTGATGGATAAGGGGTGATACCCCACCCTCTTGATGAAACATTGAAATCACGTAAGGTGTGAACTGTCTGATGGACAAGGGGTGATACCCACCCTCTTGATGAAACATTGAAATCACGTAAGGTGTGAACTGTCTGATGGACAAGGGGTGATACCCCACCCTCTTGATGAAACATTGAAATCACGTAAGGTGTGAACTGATCTGATGAACTGTCTGAGGGGGTGATACCGCACCCTCTTGATGAAACATTGAAATCACGTAAGGTGTGAACTGTCTGATGGTTGAGGGGTGATACCTCACCCTCTTGATGAAACATTGTGAACTGTCTGATGAATAAGGGGTGATACCCCACCCTCTTGATGAAACATTGAAATCACGTAAGGTGTGAACTGTCTGATGGATAAGGGGTGATACTGCACCCTCTTGATGAAACATTGAAATCACGTAAGGTGTGAACTGCCTGATGAATAAGGGGTGATACCCCACCCTCTTGATGAAACATTGAAATCACATAAGGTGTGAACTGTCTGATGGACAAGGGGTGATACCCACCCTCTTGATGAAACATTGAAATCACGTAAGGTGTGAACTGTCTGATGGACAAGGGGTGATACCCCACCCTCTTGATGAAACATTGAAATCACGTAAGGTGTGAACTGTCTGATGGACAAGGGGTGATACCGCACCCTCTTGATGAAACATTGAAATCACGTAAGGTGTGAACTGTCGGATGGACAAGGGGTGATACCCCACCCTCTTGATGAAACATTGAAATCACGTAAGGTGTGAACTGTCTGATGGACAAGGGGTGATACCGCACCCTCTTGATGAAACATTGAAATCACGTAAGGTGTGAACTGTCTGATGGACAAGGGGTGATACCGCACCCTCTTGATGAAACATTGAAATCACGTAAGGTGTGAACTGTCTGATGGACAAGGGGTGATACCGCACCCTCTTGATGAAACAGTGAAATCACGTAAGGTGTGAACTGTCTGATGGTTGAGGGGTGATACCTCACCCTCTTGATGAAACATTGTGAACTGTCTGATGAATAAGGGGTGATACCCCACCCTCTTGATGAAACATTGAAATCACGTAAGGTGTGAACTGTCTGATGGATAAGGGGTGATACTGCACCCTCTTGATGAAACATTGAAATCACGTAAGGTGTGAACTGCCTGATGAATAAGGGGTGATACCCCACCCTCTTGATGAAACATTGAAATCACATAAGGTGTGAACTGTCTGATGGACAAGGGGTGATACCCACCCTCTTGATGAAACATTGAAATCACGTAAGGTGTGAACTGTCTGATGGACAAGGGGTGATACCCCACCCTCTTGATGAAACATTGAAATCACGTAAGGTGTGAACTGTCTGATGGACAAGGGGTGATACCGCACCCTCTTGATGAAACATTGAAATCACGTAAGGTGTGAACTGTCTGATGGACAAGGGGTGATACCCCACCCTCTTGATGAAACATTGAAATCACGTAAGGTGTGAACTGTCTGATGGACAAGGGGATACCGCACCCTGATGAAACATGAAATCACGTAAGGTGTGAACTGTCTGATGGATGGGGGGTGATACCCCACCCTCTTGATGAAACATTGAAATCACGTAAGGTGTGAACTGTCTGATGGACAAGGGGTGATACCCCACCCTCTTGATGAAACATTGAAATCACGTAAGGTGTGAACTGTCTGATGGACAAGGGGTGATACCGCACCCTCTTGATGAAACATTGAAATCACGTAAGGTGTGAACTGTCTGATGGACAAGGGGTGATACCCCACCCTCTTGATGAAACATTGAAATCACGTAAGGTGTGAACTGTCTGATGGACAAGGGGTGATACCGCACCCTCTTGATGAAACATTGAAATCACGTAAGGTGTGAACTGTCTGATGGACAAGGGGTGATACCCACCCTCTTGATGACCATCTTGATGAAACATTGAAATCACGTAAGGTGTGTAAGGTGTGAACTGTCTGATGGACAAGGGGTGATACCGCACCCTCTTGATGAAACATTGAAATCACGTAAGGTGTGAACTGTCTGATGGACAAGGGGTGATACCCCACCCTCTTGATGAAACATTGAAATCACGTAAGGTGTGAACTGTCTGATGGACAAGGGGTGATACCGCACCCTCTTGATGAAACATTGAAATCACGTAAGGTGTGAACTGTCTGATGGACAAGGGGTGATACCGCACCCTCTTGATGAAACATTGAAATCACGTAAGGTGTGAACTGTCTGATGGACAAGGGGTGATACCGCACCCTCTTGATGAAACATTGAAATCACGTAAGGTGTGAACTGTCTGATGGACAAGGGGTGATACCGCACCCTCTTGATGAAACATTGAAATCACGTAAGGTGTGAACTGTCTGATGGACAAGGGGTGATACCCTCACCCTCTTGATGAAACATTGAAATCACGTAAGGTGTGAACTGTCTGATGGACAAGGGGTGATACCCACCCTCTTGATGAAACATTGAAATCACGTAAGGTGTGAACTGTCTGATGGACAAGGGGTGATACCCCACCCTCTTGATGAAACATTGAAATCACGTAAGGTGTGAACTGTCTGATGGACAAGGGGTGATACCCACCCTCTTGATGAAACATTGAAATCACGTAAGGTGTGAAACTGTCTGATGGATAAGGGGTGATACCCCACCCTCTTGATGAAACATTGAAATCACGTAAGGTGTGAACTGTCTGATGGACAAGGGGTGATACCCCACCCTCTTGATGAAACATTGAAAATCACGTAAGGTGTGAACTGTCTGATGGATAAGGGGTGATACCCCACCCTCTTGATGAAACATTGAAATCACGTAAGGTGTGAACTGTCTGATGGATAAGGGGTGATACCCCACCCTCTTGATGAAACATTGAAATCACGTAAGGTGTGAACTGTCTAAGGGGTGATACCCCACCCTCTTGATGAAACATTGGGGTGATATACCCACCCTCTTGATGAAACATTGAAATCACGTAAGGTGTGAACTGTCTGATGGACAAGGGGTGATACCCCACCCTCTTGATGAAACATTGAAATCACGTAAGGTGTGAACTGTCTGATGGACAAGGGGTGATACCGCACCCTCTTGATGAAACATTGAAATCACGTAAGGTGTGAACTGTCGGATGGACAAGGGGTGATACCCCACCCTCTTGATGAAACATTGAAATCACGTAAGGTGTGAACTGTCTGATGGACAAGGGGTGATACCGCACCCTCTTGATGAAACATTGAAATCACGTAAGGTGTGAACTGTCTGATGGACAAGGGGTGATACCCCACCCTCTTGATGAAACATTGAAATCACGTAAGGTGTGAACTGTCTGATGGACAAGGGGTGATACCGCACCCTCTTGATGAAACATTGAAATCACGTAAGGTGTGAACTGTCTGATGGACAAGGGGTGATACCGCACCCTCTTGATGAAACATTGAAATCACGTAAGGTGTGAACTGTCTGATGGACAAGGGGTGATACCGCACCCTCTTGATGAAACAGTGAAATCACGTAAGGTGTGAACTGTCTGATGGACAAGGGGTGATACCACCCCTCTTGATGAAACGTTGAAATCACGTAAGGTGTGAACTGTCTGATGGACAAGGGGTGATACCGCACCCTCTTGATGAAACATTGAAATCACGTAAGGTGTGAACTGTCTGATGGACAAGGGGTGATACCGCACCCTCTTGATGAAACAGTGAAATCACGTAAGGTGTGAACTGTCTGATGGACAAGGGGTGATACCGCACCCTCTTGATGAAACATTGAAATCACGTAAGGTGTGAACTGTCTGATGGACAAGGGGTGATACCGCACCCTCTTGATGAAACAGTGAAATCACGTAAGGTGTGAACTGTCTGATGGACAAGGGGTGATACCGCACCCTCTTGATGAAACGTTGAAATCACTTTGTGGTTGACCAGATCCTCAAACTAGAATTTTAACTCCTTTTCTTTTACAGCTTGAAGGAGAACTCAACCTTGCTCCAGGCTTCCCATTACCATCAAACACTGACTTTAAAGGTTACCATGCATATATCGACGACACCCTTCCACCAGAGAGTCCATACTTGTACGGCTTGCATCCTAATGCTGAGATTGGATTCCTTACCACAACATCCGATCATCTTTTCCGTACATTACTGGAAATGCAGCCGAGAGAGAGCGGTGCTGAAGGTAGTGGAGGACAAACCAGAGAAGAAAAGGTAACGTGGGGTATTATCAGGAAAGGATGAATGAATGAATGCATGGATGAAGTATTAATGTTGTTCTTTAATCTCTAGGTGAAGCAGGTATTGGATGAGATTCTAGAAAAACTTCCTGAAGAATTTAACGTGTCTGAGATGATGGCCAGAATAGAAGATCGAAGTCCGTACACTACAGTAGCATTCCAGGAATGTGAACGAATGAATATGCTGACATCTGAGATGAAAATATCATTGAAAATGCTTGACCTTGGCCTCAAGGTAAACTATTATCCTTTTACACCAATTTCAAAAACTTAGGAACAAGCAACAAGGCAAGACCTCAGAGGGCGCTGCTGAAACAGGCTTACTTGACATAACGCTGGCGTGTTTGGCCATTAAATAAAGCTGCTATGCCGATGTAATGGTTATAGACTTCGCCACTCGGATCTTTACATCCGATATAACACGGACACGAATTCTATCAACGGCTTCTTAATCCCAACATTCATTTAAGCTAATATTTAATAATTTCCCAATGATAAAGTTAAAGAAAATCACAAATTTGTAGGTAAGAGATGTCTGTGACATTGCGATCATGCGCACTGAACATCACAACTCGTCCCACATTGGAAATATCTCTTGAACTTGTGACTAGGATGCCATGAGGGGCTTTCAGAACTTATGTCAGACTGCACAAAGTCAATTATCCGACACTTATTGTGACTTTGTGCAACTGAGTGGTCTGTATACCCGATACAGACACTGATGAATAAAACATCAGTTCTATATCAGATTTGTACAGGACCCGAAATGATCCCTGGCTTAGAAATGATCCCTGGCCCCGAAATGATCCCCAAAGTGGCTAGACTGGCTCCAGAACTGATGTTTCATACATCAGTGTCTGTATCGGGTATAAAGGTCCATGCACCTGACCAAATGGACACCACTCATTCTCCGTTGGTCAAATAACTCATTGCTTTTAATGGCGACAAGATTTGTTGAACTTGGTGTATATGTTGCACGATTATGATTAATCATGATATTGATATTCTAATCTAGGGTGAGCTTACCATCACATCAGACATGGAAGACCTGTCCAACGCCCTATACCTTGACGACGTACCAGAATCCTGGACCAGGCGTGCCTATCCATCTATGGCAGGTCTGAGTGCATGGTTCGTAGATTTACTGTTACGTATAAAAGAACTGGAAAGCTGGACATCAGACTTCTGTCTACCAAACGTGGTATGGTTGTCTGGGTTCTTTAACCCACAGTCATTCCTTACAGCTATCGAACAGTCCATGGCTCGAAAGAACGAGTGGCCATTAGACAAAATGGCTCTACAAGTTGATGTCACCAAAAAGAATAAAGAAGACTTCAATAGTCCACCCAGAGAAGGAGCGTACGTGCATGGCTTGTTCATGGAGGGATCTCGATGGGATATCCAGACAGGAATGATAGCTGATTCTAAGCTAAAGGATTTGACTCCTGCTATGCCAGTCATGTTTATTAGAGCCATCCCCGTAGACAAGCAAGAAACTAAGAATGTCTATGAATGTCCTTTATACAAGACAAGACAGAGGGGTCCCACCTATGTCTGGAACTTCTTCCTCAAGACCAAAGAAAATCCAGCCAAATGGACCCTTGCGGGCGTGGCTCTCTTGCTTAGTTCTTAGGTGTGTGTGTGAGAAATTTCGGTTGTTTTTATCGTTGTTTGGTCTTTCATTGTATTGAATGTTTTAGCATCTTGAAGCGTTCGACAGCCGACCTTCGATCGAAATTCATACATTTTTGTGCGCTTTTCCTCTTGACAATAATCTGATTTAAAGTTCCATTCCTCCTTTCAAGCCATAATTTTGAGTGCTTAAAAAACTAAAGTATGTGACCGTGTTGCACCTCTACCTTCATTTGTGATTGAAACAAACAAAAAACATTGAAAACGATTCCTGTCTGTTATATGCACCCCTGCGTGAGGAATTGTGTTGGTGGTGTTCACTTATTTATTATTATACATTCAAAATGTAAACAGACTCACAGAGACTTGATGTCTTATTGTTGTAAGTCTTGTAAATATTTTTAAAATAAACAAATAACTAATTTCATACGAGTTACTTCTTTTGTTGTTGAATTGAAGCAAAATGATTAATTTATCATTTATCATTTAAATTTAATTGATCATTGAAAGCACGAACAATGCCATCGCTAATAGGAACAATATGGGAGGTTTTACGTGTGACGTAGTGGCCGTCAAGATCTACAAAATGTTCGAGCCTAACTTTCAAAGTCTGTTAGTTTTTCTTCAAGCAACTAGATGACATTTGTTTGTTTGTTTATAAGTAACTTATATTTGGTATATTTGACAGATATTTTAGACTTCAACGATCTAAAATTGAAGTTTTGAGCAAGTAAAATGACGGTTTGACGGCCACTCGCGACAGATTTTGACGTCAGAAAAAGATTCCATAAAACCTCCCATACAATACATTTATTTATTAAATGACCGAGTATCTCGAAGCCTGGTATCTAGCAAATCAAGCAATTTGATTGGTTAGATTCTTTCTCGGACCGGTCTAGATTCTCCCGTAATAACCGGTCCGCACATGCATCTTAAAATCTGTAAACATTGTTTCTATCATATGGTTTCGAGTGCAATTTGGAAGAAATGTGAACTCGTGGGTTTTTAAAGAGCTCAAATTTCACTCCTAATAATATATATGAAAACATTTAGCAAAACATTAGGAGTATTTCACTGAAAAACACCAAAATTCTGAAGAAAACAAACCCAGCGCGCGCTCGATGGCGACGTGATAGCGACAGTAGCGCGCGCTGCTTCAACTACAATTTTATTCAAAAACACAACAGAATCCTCAACTTTCTTGCCATTTTCTTCACCATTCTTGTTCCTATTTATCAAAAATCCATAGTTCCTCGGTGTATCGCAATGTTTTCAACACCAAAGTCAAGGAAATGTTCGATTTTAAGATTGTTTTAGTTTATATTCATCATCGAGCTAGAAATACCTCACTTCACACACTTTCTTGTCAAACCGGTTTTCAAACAAGTTATGTAGTAAAAATACTGGGAAGCCATTCTAGTGTAAGGCTTGTAAGATGCAAATAAAATGAGTTAATTTTTAGTTTATTAAAATGGTCATATAATAAAACTCTTATTAACCGAGCTTGGTCGGTCTGTACAGGAAAATCTTGACCTCGGTCGTGGTACAGACCTCGCTGCGCTCGGTCTGTACTTTCATACCCTGGGTTCCAGAGGCCCTAGGAGGACGTCCTCCTCTCTCTCTCCCCCAATCCCTCCCGGCCCCCACTCCTCGGCTCCTAGGGCCTCTGGAACCCAGGGTAGTACTTTCACGACCTCGGTCAAGATTTTCCTGTACAGACCTCCCGCTCGGTTAATAAGACCTAAAGACAAATAGTTCGCATAATTATCGGTATTACATATTCTTCGTTTGCACTTGACGTCACTTCCCCTTGAGAATTAATTAGAAAAATTCTAAAATTTAGTTATGAATCCTATCAACTTGATTCTTGGCGGTGTTTCAGAGAATTGTGATATGAATTATTGTAGAAAGTTTCAGATGGGCTCGATGTTTTGTGGCCGAGTTTTCGAAGTTTGAATTGTGTCACGCAACTCTTACCAAACGCTAGTCACGTCTCTGAAAAGTCGTGGAAAACAACAAATTTGTACCAAATTAAATGTGTTTAGTTTTATACATGTTTAGAAGTTCTATTTATAGTGAAATTAAGTGATGTAAATCAACTCTAAGCTTGAATTAATTTTTTGAAATTTTGGCCGCCATGTTGGAAGACATCCAGTTGTCTTCCAACATGGCGCCGCATACAAACACACTGGAATATTTGAAAATTCGTTCGCCCATAGCTCGGTAAAGAAATGCTCTAGTGCTCCAAAATTTGGCCCAGAGGTGTTAATTTGATAGCTCTACAAGCTCATAAGCTTCTTATTTTATTTGGCAAAGGAAATAATATTTCAAAATTTGAGAACAGCCGTATAAATTAAAATCGACTCGTAGTCCACCAAATACCACGTGGTTGCAAACGAAGAATTCAGTGGACTGATTCGTTTTTTGCCATTTATCCGGATGATGGACGCGTAGTCCGAAAGCTTGATTTTTGAGTCAAAAGTATATTTTCTGGAGAAACATACCTTATATTCGTACTTAATTTCGCGCGTACTTAATTTCGCGACTTTGTTAAGACAGCATTTCGCGATGCTTTGTTTTCGCGATTTCGATAAGAGAAAATGAAAAGAGCATTACATTTCGCGATGTCAACAACATTAATTACTCGGGCACTTCCGGGCACTCCCTTTGTCCAAGTGGTAGGGGTGATCGGCGGTCGATTTTGAAAACGACCCTAAAAGGTACGCATAAATTAAAAGAGCTGTTGAAGCCATGTTAATTCCAACCCCTAAAAGGTACGACCATATATGATTATGATTATTTATTAAAATTTGATAAATAGACACTTGGGTACATCAAATCAGTGACTGGACAACATCTTTCTTCTGCGCGCGCGGTTCTTTCATGTTTGTCAATAAAGAAATTAAACACAAATTAATTGACCCTAAAAGGTACGGAGTCATGTTACGTAACTGACTTTTGAGTCGGAACCCCTAAAAGGTACACACAGGAAATATTTTGAACCCTAAAAGGAGCGCCGATCACCCCTACCACTTGGACAAAGGGAGTACTGACTCTACATGACCTGTTGCCCGTGATCTATGCTCACCGACACATAGTCTCCCTCGTCACGCAACTGTCATTGTCATAATGCCCGAGTGTACGCTCATTGAGCGTCCTGTTTTTTTTCTGGAAAAAACCCTTATTTCTAAACAAACAGGAACAAGATGACAATCAACTAGACTAACTAGACGTTATAAACTTGTAGCTAAAACAGACAAAAACGTTTACGCTATACGGTTGCTCAGTTGCAAATGGTAGTATTATGTTGTTGAATAAGTCGGTTTAAACACGAGGGCGCACTATAAAAGGAGAGGTACCTAGGGTAAGTTCGTTGGATCTGTCAATCAAATCTACCGGGACGTCACAGAGAGAGGATCTCAAGAACTGCAAGCTCATTATCTATAAATCAATCAAATGAGTACAGAGATGTACAAATGCTTGAGGGCGGAGCGATGCCCTTTTATAGTGCGCCCTCGTGTTTAAAAACCAATTAAAGCCTCGCGAAATTAAGTACGAATGAGGTAACTTACTCTAATATGAAATTACCCAGAAACAACCATTCTAGATTCTAAATTTTTAATTATTTAATTTGTTTGTGTGTTTATTTACTTGATTGTTACGTTTATTTATTGGTGTTTATTTATTTTTCGTAATGTCGATCGTGTAGCGTTTATTTTTCTATTTCTATTTATTTTTTGTTCAGTTGCTTTTTTTTAATTTTTGTTTGTTTATTTATTTAATTATTTGTTTGTTTAGATAATCTCCGCCACAGGGAAGTCCCACAGACCTAACTACAGTAGCAACACAATTAAAAGAGACGGTAACAATAACTAATAACACGATCTTGTAGTCTGCAAATAGACACGGATGACATTTTACACACATCTTGAATATTTGTGGAATATCTATCAATTGTTCAGTTAAATGTAAGTAAGAATATTAATCGTTATATAAATCGTTATATAAATAGTTCCTCGCTAGAGACTGCGATGGGAGAATATTCCATGTCCTACAAGATCTTGTAATGAGAAGTTGTGCACAGTTTTTGCTTTTGGAATATATATAATTGGATGTGCCTGGCCCCGTCAAGACAATAAGAGAGTTACCAGCAAGTCTACTGAAATGGTAGGTTACATGTCAGTGGTTGTTGCTTGTCTGGCTGGCTGAACACGTGTGATAGTTCGTGGTGCTCTGAAGACATTCCTTATAGACTGACGAAGATCAGACCGTAACGACGAATAAATCACTGGATTTATCAATGAAGTCAAGTCCACTATAAGTACAGCCCCAATTAGAACTAGAGAAGGTAGTCGACCACGGTAGATAGACCATGCCCGAGTTACAATGAAAGGTGTCCAACACAGCACA
The DNA here is from genome assembly GCA_033675265.1 of Actinostola sp. cb2023. NCBI lineage: Eukaryota > Metazoa > Cnidaria > Anthozoa > Actiniaria > Actinostolidae > Actinostola > Actinostola sp. cb2023. The sequence continues at coordinate 175,683 of JAUJYZ010000878.1, read as the reverse complement.
AACGCAAATATGATTGTCATAGAGATCTTGGCTAGTTTGGTTTCACTCTGCGCTGAAATGAGAAAGCAGAAATAAAATTAGACATAAGTATGATTCCGTACCTAGCTCCCTACAAAGCAGGCTACTAGCTCCCTAGATTCTCTCATCAAATTTACGTTAGCTCGTGCTACTGCGCATCCACTCTGCGCATATCTCAGTTTTGACCATTAGTTCAGTTGAAGAACGTAGTTTTGGAATTGTATCTAAATTCTGAACCACTTCAACAACTTTACACAAGATTTCGTAATCTTAGCACTATTTTCGCGGTTAAACGTGACTTCTTAATGCGATCGTGCATTCGTACGCATCTTTCCTGCGCATGATATTCAACGGCGATTATCTAAAAATCTAAGTCGGTGACCAATCCTGATTTTTCCACTGTAAGTCTAGGTCAACTAAGGCTAGAAAATATCAAAAAATGAAGACAGGAGCTATTTTTTTTTAGTAAATCTACGAAGTGTTCATTTTCGAACTACTTTTCATTGGTTGGGCTTCCTGTGGTAGAGCTCTTTCATTGGCGGATCATGCATTTTAATATTCAACGGCGAATATCTAAAAATCTAACACGGTGACCTACCCTGATATTTTTGCCCTGAGTAGGTATTTACGAAAGCTAAAACATATCAAAAAATGAAGGTAGGTCTTCGAGCTAAATTTTAAGGAAATCGCCGAAAAGTCCAAAAATAGCCGATCGTACTGGACGGTCAAAATGTATTGTTTTTGAAATTTTGGCTTTGAAAACTTATTCTTCAACACCATAAAATGACAAATTTCGTTTTTTATTATTATAGCGTGTTAACATATGTATCATTTGAAAGTATTGCTTTTATTATTACCGACCTATACGGACAGCAAGAGCTTGTAATTCTATTATCCATTTTTGCCAGAAAAGATGGCCGCAAGCCCCATCTTTGAAAAATTATATCTTCTCAATGGATTCGGTGACCCCCATTTTTTATTTCATTTTTCTACCCTAGCACTCAAAATCAATATTTGTGCCAAGTTTTAAAAAAATTGTTCGACAAAAAATTGCACGATCTCATTACCTTAAGTAGTGTTTTACGTCGTTCCAATATCTAGGAATGTTTTATAGACTTCGATAATCCTTTTTGTGGCATGTCTGTAGAAGTAGCTTTATTTTTATCTAAGTACAATTTTAAAAACAAAAATTTCATCATGCATAATGATATAACTCAGAAACGAATTTGGTGACCCCCTCTTTTTTTATTCCATATTTTGACTTTTGCTTTGAAGTTTTTTTAGTGGTAAAATGTCAGTAGAAAACAATCTTACTATTGGTCCCGAACATTCGCCATCGTGACATACCGAATTTTATTCAATTTGTGTATACAGTATATTGTTGTCTCAGTTTCGAGTTCTGTAGGAAGTGTTAATCATCCAAAAAGCTGGTCGGAAGTTCATTAGTCGATACTGACAATCTTTTGTTATCGAGCATCAGTGTTTGTTAATTATTCAGTATAAATCATGCCATGCTGTCGCTATGTGGCTGAAAACAAAAGGGAACAATAATCCATTAAATCATGCGACTCAAAACATTGGGAATTAAATGGAAATTTTGCGCTATTTCAACAGTTATCATTGCATTTCCTTTTCAAAAACTCTGACTCATGCATGCAGGCTCGTTGACAAGAAAGGTGGTTCGAAGCGTTCCGACTTCTCGACATTCTTTCTTCGTTTCATTCTACTGAAATCGATATAACGACAAATTTGAAAGTTAGAGTCGTTTTCATACGAGTGGGAAACCGGAGTATGGACACTAAAATGGCTTCCGTTCTGAACCAATCAAAAAGCGCACAGATGCATCTCATCTCATCTTTCTATACGGCACGCGGTACCGTAGCTTTCCCACTCGTACGAAAATGTCTCAATAGCGACGTGTACATGTACTAAAGCCCGCGCATGCACTCATTCACAATCCTTGCTCACATCTTCTTCACTCAGTTTTAGGCTCGTTCAGTGTATAAAAACCAACAATACTGCTTAGTGCTCGCTGTCTCAAGTGATTTGTATTTCCCTGCGTTAAAACTGAGCCTAAAGGAATTACACATTTTACATCTTGTTGTACTGAGTACTGAGACGCTTTGAAGACTATGAAAAGAGATCATTACGACCAAATTATATCTGTTTAGGAAAAATGTACTGAAATTCAATCAGACACATATCAAATGAGTCGTCCATGAGGCGTAATCAATACTGTATGTAGAACAGTTTATATTTAAACAACCTCAGTGCTGCAGGCAGACAACTATATAATAATGATAAATTCGTCGGAGCGAAGATAAATGAAGTTTCACATACAACTGTCTTGACTAGCGTGACTACTATATGATACTGAGATTCAGCTGGCATAATTAACTCTTTCAAATAAGACAATTACATGTAAAAACAAACGCGCTTTCGATCAAAACTAACAATGTCAGTCATGCATGAACCATACCGTCAACGGGATTATCTCAGTTTGCTGTATTCTGTTCTTACCTCGTTTTCTTGCCATACAAGCAATCATTCTTACACCAAAGCCAACTTCTTGGCTACTAGTTTGTCGTACAAATATCCTATTCTGACATCTAACAAGTCTTAAGGTCATTAAATTCATCACAGCTAACAACGTGAAGGGGATGACAAAGTTGATGGTTAAAACGGTTATTATGAACCACAATTGGCGCTCTTTCCAGTTCAGTCCGCAGTCCATACTCACTGGGTCGAATCTTATCGGGAAGAACGTTCCGCAGAGAATGCCAAACACTGACCCATGGACCCAAGGATAGGTGATCATGAAGAATTTGACTTTGTCTGTTAAATGGAGATTGTACTTGAGGGGATATCCTAAAGCCATGAAGCGATCAACGCTGAGCATCATCATAGTTAGGATAGAAACGAGGAAGAAAATGTAGGAGAACAGCCCACCCATTGTACATAAGACTCCTTCTTGGGTTATAAGGCTGATGTCAACGAAGGTTGCAAGTTGGTAGTTCATCGGTAGAAATGCTGTAGTCACATCCGTGATAGCAAGGCTTAACACTAACTGGTTAGCGAAGTTATAACGAAGACGTCTTCCTCTCAGCAACACGACGATAATAAGAAGGTTACCAGTTAGACTAAGCACCATGATAATTGAAATCACTACTGACAAAGTAATCATTTCTTCTTCTGAACGAGAAATGAACAAAGTCGCATTGTCTTCCATTGCTGTGAGCACAAGTTTGATTTAAAAAAGGGCGAGTTTACATTCGAAAGTCAGCTCAAATATTAATAACTTTTCGATTATGCCAACATACCGGACATCCGCCGAGTTCGTATATAATAAAACACTTCTGTCAATAAATGACATTTAGGTCCTTGTTAACGACATATATGCTAGACTGTTCTGGGTAGCTGTACTGAGCCATCAGACCCTTGTGTTAGACTACAAAGATGCATTAACCATATAACAGTTGTTGAACTTCACTTAGCTACGCCGTTTTTCAAGCTGACATTACTGACGTCAAAATTGCCATAGCAACGGGAACATTAGTGTTTTCAGCTGCTCTCCGCGAGAATGAAATACACTTGTACGAAGTTTATAATATTTACTTTTTTTGTAATTAATGGCCATTTGGGTTGTTGCCGGGAGGTCTTATTGTATTATATTACTCGTTTTGGATTTGAATTTAGAATTTAGATTAGTTTAGACCGTGGAGGCGGTATAGCACTAATCTGTGCATGGGCGCAAACAGGAAAATATGCACCATTCCTATTTCCGGGGGGATGGGGTGGGTAGAACATTGTCATTGCAACTAAATGTTTGCTAATAAGTAAAGAGAACTGCCAGGATAAGTCGTTATGTACGATATACGCGTACACGACCGGAATAAAGCCGACATAAAGATACTTAATTTGTTGCTAGTCATCAGTTCTTTGTTCTTATCTCTGTACATCACTCAATTTTGCTCATTTCTACTGTCCGATTAGATAGAATGTTTGACGTGACACCGTCTGAAGTATTGCGAAGCAAGGGTGGCCGAGTGCATCACCGCTGCACGGTGTCTGGTTCAATTCAAGGACCGAGTTTGTCAGAACATTCTCTCCCTTGCTTCGAGGGTTTATAAAAATGTACCAAAAAAAATAATTTTACTGTATTACATATGCATTTCAGTGGTGGATAGTAATGTCTGATACTGATTACGTACCAGCCTATATAGTACATAGCAACCACCAGCCCGGTGTAGTGGAACAACCACACCCACTCCCAACCTGAAATAAGTACATATTTCCTAAACTGTTGACATATCTAGGAAATAAATGAACAATATTCATAAACAAATGTGAAAATGTAATAAAAAAAGAAATGAAATGAAATATTATTAAAAATATTATTATTAAAAAAAAAAAATTATATAGTGGAATCTCCGACGTTACGTTATATCTTCTCAGGAAAAGTACATAGGAACCACCAGCCCGCTATGGCGGACCAACCACACCTACTCGACGCAAGTCTATACAAAGCCGACAAAAACCTGTTGTTGATCAACATGCCAACACATGCATGGCGTCTTGTCAAATTGAGCGATCGATGACTCACTGGGTCAGTTATGTATTCGGACTCGTCATGTCATGATGATAGTATATTATACAGTTATAGAGACATCGATAGTCAGTCACTTGCTTGAGAGGAACGACGACGCATTCCAAGGACTCTACTAGACTAGTAAGACATTGTAAGTTTGTAATAACTTTTTACTTTTCTTTTTTCAACAAATGAAAACTGAATGGCTGGAAAAAAAATAGGAAAAGAGGAATGTTGATTGATTAGTACTCTTGCTTATACAAGTCCCATAAAATATGCGATCTTCTCGGTTCCTTTTTTAATCTTTTTGAGTATATCATTGTGATAGTCACGTCTAGCTCCTTTACCGTAGTTTAGCTTCGTTTATTCTACTTAGTCTTCTACTTTATCTCTCGCGAGGTAAGTATTTTGAATAATACGAAATCCAACATTGCTGACGGTTGTTAAACGATACTGAGAATTAATATCGTCCCATCCTTATAGAAATTTTCAGCATCGATATATATCTGACATTGACTTTGTCTTATTTAGTAAGCATGGCAGTCTCAGTAGTCCATGTGAGCGTTGCGGTCTGTTTTATGATCTTCTTAACCTGGACGCCAAGAATTGTCGCAGAAGGATACGTAGAAGACTACCTTGCTCCTACCCCTCATTTAAAAGAGCAAATAAAGACACGCTGCCTTGATTATCTCGCCAAATACCTTCATCTTGGTTTCGTGGACGCGCCGCCACAGAAAGGACAAGAAGACTCGTACTGTGATCAAATCTGGCAGGTTTTTGCCAAGGCTTTTGCATTCAAGGATGCTTGCACAGTGACTGAGCAAGATTACATGCCATTATTCGATGCAACGGGAAACTCAGACATCAAAGATAAGGTACCATGTGATTATTCTTACATTTTTGTAGCAATTTAGATGGCATTAGTTTTAATCATATTCCTTTGTATTTTAGATGGCATTAGTTTTAATCATATTCCTTTGTATTTTAGATGGCATTAGTTTTAATCATATTCCTTTGTATTTTAGATGGCATTAGTTTTAATCATATTCCTTTGTATTTTAGATGGCATTAGTTTTAATCATATTCCTTTATATTAGATGGCATTAGTTTTAATCATATTCCTTTATATTAGATGGCATTAGTTTTAATCATATTCCTTTGTATTTTAGATGGCATTAGTTTTAATCATATTCCTTTGTATTTTAGATGGCATTAGTTTTAATCATATTCCTTTGTATTTTAGATGGCATTAGTTTTAATCATATTCGATCCTTTATATTAGATGGCATTACTTTTAATCATATTCGATCCTTTATATTAGATGGCATTAGTTTTAATCATATTCCTTTGTATTTTAGATGGCATTAGTTTTAATCATATTCCTTTGTATTTTAGATGGCATTAGTTTTAATCATATTCCTTTGTATTTTAGATGGCATTAGTTTTAATCAGATTCCTTTGTATTTTAGATGGCATTAGTTTTAATCATATTCCTTTATATTAGATGGCATTAGTTTTAATCATATTCCTTTGTATTTTAGATCTTGTTTTGGTCCAAACACCAAGACCTTTCAATAAGGTTGTCTGACCATGGGAGTAGAGCCGTTGTATTGGTAGATACACTACCTGGGTAGTATAAGAAATTAAATTCCTTCCTTCCTTCCTTCCTTCTTTCCATCCTTCTTTAAATCCTTCCGGCTTCCTTCCTTCTTTGCTTCCTTCGTTCCTTCTTTCCATCCTTCCTTCCTTCCTTCTTTCCATCATTAATTCCTTCCTTCTTTTCTTGTTTAAAAAAAAAAGTCACATAATTTTGTAACGTCTTTACCTTTAAAGCTATCTCCTCACTGACTTTGTTTGGTGTGGGGAAGTACCTGGGTCTCATACACCAGCAAATGCCGATGGCATCAACTATCATAGATGTCCAGAGTGTAAAAATCAGGGCAAGACGAAAGAGCACTTCGAAGTCTTTTGGGGTATTGCCTCTGCGATGGTGAGATCTAGCAAATTACGCATTTTGGAGAGGGGAGGGGGAGAGGGGAGAGGGGAGAGGGGAGAGGGGAGAGGGGAGAGGGGGAGGGGGGAGAGGGGAGAGGGGAGAGGGGGAGGGAGGGGGAGGGGGGGGGGGGGAGAGGGGAGAGGGGAGAGGGGAGAGGGGAGAGGGGAGAGGGGAGAGGGGAGAGGGGAGAGGGGAGAGGGGAGGGAGAGGGGAGAGGGGAGAGGGGAGAGGGGAGAGGGGAGGGAGAGGGGAGATTTTTAATACCAGTATATACATAAACTATACCTTTTTGTTTTATAATTAACACACAACAGTTTGCAAAGCGAGCATCTGGAGTAGTTCATTTTCTGGCAAACGGAGCAGTAGGAACCGTAGCTCCTAATGTAGCACATCACCCGGGAACGTAAGTAGTATAATAGCAACTGCATGTGCAGTTTGGAAACAAAGAAGATGAGTTTATGAAACAGCTCAGCCGTCAACGATTACAAAGTGTAATGTTTATGACTGTCGATCATCGCTCATCCCGTCCTTTCATGACCGTCACTGTCCAGTCCACTGTCCGTCACTGTCACTGCCCAGCCGGGACCTGATGTATATTGTAAACATTTAAAATACCGGCACATCTTTTATTTTAGGTTTTTCGCCATGCACGAACTTCCAAACATCAACAAAAGAAAAGTCACTCAGTTCCGACTAATCGTAGCGTACGAACCTTGGAAAACTGTCTTGTATGTATGACGGAGATTTTCTCCTCTCCATATAGGAATATTAATTGGGCGTGGTCTCCCTCCGTCACCGGCTTCACTCTCTCCATTCTCCCCCCACTCCCCCACGCGCTCCCTATGGAAAATCGCTTTGAATTAAAGTAAAGGAACAACGGGCCAATTAACATTTAATACTTACCCTTTAGTGAAAAATGTGGAACTGAAACAATTAAAACACTACAAGAAGATATCAAGGAAACTCTGGGGATAGAGGCAGTATGTATCGAAAACCCAAAGTAAGTCAATAACAAACAAAGGGAGGAAGGCCTATCCCACATCATGGTCACACTGTGTATTTCTATCCCACATCATGGTCACCCCGTGTATTTCTATCCCACATCATGGTCACCCTGTGTATTTCTATCCCACATCATGGTCACCCTGTGTATTTCTATCCCACATCATGGTCACCCTGTGTATTTCTATCCCACATCATGGTCACCCTGTGTATTTCTATCCCACATCATGGTCACCCTGTGTATTTCTATCCCACATCATGGTCACCCTGTGTATTTCTATCCCACATCATGGTCACCCTGTGTATTTCTATCCCACATCATGGTCACCCTGTGTATTTCTATCCCACATCATGGTCACCCTGTGTATTTCTATTGTTTCATGGTCACCCTGTGTATTTCTATCCACATCATGGTCACCCTGTGTATTTCTATCCCACATCATGGTCACCCTGTGTATTTCTATCCCACATCATGGTCACCCTGTGTATTTCTATCCCACATCATGGTCACCCTGTGTATTTCTATCCCACATCATGGTCACCCTGTGTATTTCTATCCCACATCATGGTCACCCTGTGTATTTCTATTTCATTTTGGTCACCCTGTGTATTTCTATCCCACATCATGGTCACTGTGTCAGTTTCTATCCCACATCATGGTCACTGTGTCAGTTTCTATCCCACATCATGGTCACTGTGTCAGTTTCTATCCCACATCATGGTCACCCTGTGTATTTCTATCCCACATCATGGTCACCCTGTGTATTTCTATCCCACATCATGGTCACCCTGTGTATTTCTATCCCACATCATGGTCACCCTGTGTATTTCTATCCCACATCATGGTCACCCTGTGTATTTCTATTTCATCTCATGGTCACCCTGTGTATTTCTATCCCACATCATGGTCACCCTGTGTATTTCTATCCCACATCATGGTCATCCTGTGTATTTCTATTTCATCTCATGGTCACCCTGTGTATTTCTATCCCACATCATGGTCACCCTGTGTATTTCTATCCCACATCATGGTCATCCTGTGTATTTCTATTTCATCTCATGGTCACCCTGTGTATTTCTATCCCACATCATGGTCACCCTGTGTATTTCTATCCCACATCATGGTCACCCTGTGTATTTCTCTTTTCAGACTGGTAATGCATATATTTTGTGAGAAGGCTGAGAACTCTAAACGGGCCGAGTGTTTGTCATTTGAAAATCTCCCAGATTTCTAAGGTGAGGATGTGTTACTCATAGCAATGGCCTCGGGTTATTGATTATTGGGAAAGAAAAGAGGATGAAAAGATCAGAGGCAAATTTCAATTCTTTTCAAGTCTGGTGTATGGGCGTGGCGCGGTCAGGTACATGATCGATCACGTGATATCAAATCCATCATTAGCAAGACTGACAGCTGTACAACCCATCAAGTTGATCAATGTTTTCCCATTTCATATTCACCAATACGTTTTTTTTGTTCAAAGTTTGTCTATGTCGATGTTTGTTTTGTTCGTGCGATGAAAATTACTGCCGACGCAATGGACTAGTCACGTGGTATGAAATGGGCAAACATCATCATCGATCTGTGGTGGAGGTCTGGTGACTACTACTTTTATCTTTGTTACAGGTCAAAGCCCAGCTTACAAGTTCTTACTTAATTCATCAAAAATTATTAAAAATTACTGATCACTGCTAACAATTAGCACATATTAACTGATTTAATATGTAATCAATAAAAATAAATAAACTACTTATAAAACAAGAATTTGCAGAATCTATATATATATAGAATATGGCAACGCAAGCGTAAAGTATGTGATCCATTATCCACCATTCTCCCCTCTCCCCTCTCCCCTCTCCCCTCTCCCCTCTCCCCCCTCTCCCCTCTCCCCTCTCCCCTCTCCCCTCTCCTCTCCCCTCTCCCCTCTCCCTCTCCCTCTCTCCCCTCTCCCCTCTCCCCCTCTCCCTCTCCCCTCTCCCCTCTCCCCTCTCCCCTCTCCCCTCTCCCCTCTCTCCCCTCTCCCCTCTCCCCTCTCCCCTCCCCTCTCCCCTCTCCCCTCTCCCCTCTCTCCCTCTCTCCCCTCTCCTCTCTCTCCAAAATGCGTAATTTGCTAGATCTCACCATCGCAGAGGCAATACCGCAAAAGACTTCGAAGTGCTCTTTCGTCTTGCCCTGATTTTTACACTCTGGACATCTATATATACATAGTTTAATGTACCTCCCAATATATGGGCTAATAGTTGAGCTAATAGTTGATGCCATCGGCATTTGCTGGTGTATGAGACCCAGGTACTTCCCCACACCAAATCAAGTCAGTGAGGAGATAGCTTTAAAGGTAAAGACGTTAGAAAATTATGTTTTTTTTGATACAAGAAAAGAAGGAAGGAAGGAAGGATTGAAAGAAGGAACGAAGGAAGGAAAGAAGGAAGGAAAGTGTTGTGCATAAATTGTCGGTTGAACAACTTTACACTGACGATATTTCTTATTCCATTTCAACGACCAAACAAGCATTTACAGCTTTGTAAATACTGATTGAGCTACCCTGTGTAAATAAAGGCATCTATCTATCTATCTATCTCGTTTTATTTGCCGCAACTCGTTTTATTTGTCGCAACTCGTTTTATTTGCAGCAAGTCGTTTTATTTGTCGCAACTCGTTTTATTTGCAGCAAGTCGTTTTATTTGTAGCAACTAGTTTTATTTACAATAACAAAGTCAAAAATAGACTGATTCCATAAGTCGGTCTATTATACGCTCTTTGTCGATTCTGACTTTCGCTCACCAACCGACTTATAACACTTCTTGGTTCATTTTGATCGGCGTCGCCACTATACGGCGACCTCCAATCACGTCGCTCGTTATATGGTCTGATAAGATTTGAACCAATCACAGAACAGCTCTTATTGCTCTAAACTACTTCCGTTGTGAACTCTTCAAAGATTCAAAAGATCATTCCGAAGCCATTTTGTGAGCCATGTTTAGTGAAACTCTGGAAGGAAAAGAAAGGATTTCCTTAAAGGATTTGGTGGACTAATTTTATTGACTGGTGGGCTAATTTTTCAAAAACTGCTCTAAAACGACTAAAAACCAGCCAGAATGACGTTAAATAGCTAGCATTAACAACAACACAGGACCAAGGTATGTTTAAGAAAATTTCACTTCCGCTAATTATTATTCATCAGCCTCGTTTTCGTTTGCACAGAAAAATAGTAAAAGTATGATAAGTCGCTAGGTGAGCGAGTCCAGGACGTAAGCGACTTATGGAATCAGTCTAAGTCAAGCGCGCACTGGTTCCGTGCGCACAGTGTGTCGTACTCTTATTGACAACGGCTGAGAGCCAATCAGATTGCGAGATTTCATTGCTACTTCTCGCCCATTTACAACATCATGCATCGCGGTCATTTCTCGAATTGTTTTTCCTTGTTGCATATGTCAAATGTAGCCATCATTTTTCGCCGATTGTGTGCCAAGAAATTAAATAAATGCCATTTACGTAGCAAACGTAGCAAACGTAGAAAACGTAACAAAAGCGTTGCGCGTCCGTGAGGAAAAGGTTCATTTGGGCTCCCTGTGCACTGGGGCATTAGAACTGGGCTTCCTGTGGTAACCTGCCCCTTGTCTGGGGTTTTCCAGAAAATCCACGACGAATAAATTCGGGAAAAATTTCCCTGAATTAAAATGCCTGAAAAAGAACACAAAACAAGGTTATCCTGTACAACAGGAAAGGCATATTTCTCTAAACACCGTTCACCAAAGCTGAAATACATCCAGGATCCATCCGATTTCGTTGATAATAATTATAAGAACGATTACAGCCAATATTTGATTCCATATGATGTGATGTCTGTGAATATTTTCCCTGTATGGGGACCATACAGCGCACAGAAAATTATCCTCACTTACGACTGGGACAAAGTTAAAGTGTCCATTAATGAGCAAGAAGTCGATTCTGATGTCATGTCTGTACAGCCAGGGATTTCCCCGGATCGATTCATTCGTCTCAGCATAGAGGCCACCCATGCACCGACAACTCGAACTCAAAGCCACAGTGGATTCTGTTTGCCTGCAGAGCGGTAAGACACGCTTAGGACATGTATAAAACACGGCTAAATCTGTTGGGAAATGTTTGTTTGGGTTTCTAGGTTGTTGTGTTGAAAGAAGTTGTATTTTGACCCGGGTATTTTGATGTGTGAGTTTGGCGTTGGAAAGGCGTACGTGAAGACAACTCATGAATATCAAATGACCTTTGATTCATTGCTTCAATGATTCTTTGTTTTGAGCAAGAAACGTAAGCTTAAATATGAACTTTACTTCACTGGATTATAAAGAAATCAAAGAAAATGATGACTGAATAAATGAATGGATGGTAGGTGGGTGGGTGAGTGGATGTATGGACAAATGGATGAATTTAGAATATTAAAATCAAAGTGATTGAATACTCTAACTTCTGTTCTTTGTTTTTAGACTACACCAACCTGTTCCATTAGTTACTCACTGCTTAAGAGCTGCAGTTGTTCAAACCAGATGCATGCAATCTGAATCACTACTGAAATGTCTTCCCAAAGAGTTTCACAGACATTTCTGTAATCAGTCTAATATCACAGTGTTCCTTAAAATCTGGCCTACATGTCTTACAAGCAGTCAATATAACACTATTAATGCTTGCCGTGGTATGGTTGTAGCTGAATTTCACTGGCTTGTTAGATATGTCTTGAAACTTGACAGCCAGATGAAGCTGTGTCGAAACTTTGTGCCTCTTGAAAATGAGGATATTTTGTCTGATGATGACATTATTGACTGCATGGTGATTCCAAACAAGACAAAACTGTCACTGAACAGACCTAATAAGACATATGTATTGAACAAAGTTGGGCCAAAGAAATTTGAAATTTCAGGGAAAGAGGTAAATACATATTTTCTGTAATGTACAGTCATTTGCAAAAATTCTGGCCACTATGAAATATCAATATATCGGGTGCATTATGGGTGGGTCAATGTCAGCAAAGTTGGAGAAATATTTAGTATAATGTTTATTTTAGTCTTATGGTTTTTGTTTGTAAAAATTATTATTTAATTACCCATAATGCACCCAATATATTGATATATCGTGGCGGCCAGAATTTTTGCAAATGACTGTACATGTATTTGTAAAGGCATGAATTCTTTTAGATACCTGTAAAACGGAGCACTGATGGAAAGAGGGGGGTAAATTGAGCGCACCTTCAGCTTCCTGGAAGATTAGCAGCCGGCTAAAGGATCTACTGACGTTAAACAAAGTCCTTTACCTTTTAAATTAAATATCACTCAATGACATCATACATGGAAAATCTAGAAAAGCATGATTATGGTGGCAATGAATAGAATAGGTTATATAATAGAATGGGAGTGGAAGTGGGATGGAATAGGATTGCCATGGCATGGAATGGAATGAAATATATAATAATGGTGATATTGGCAGAGGTAGTTGCACACATGGTGGTGATGGGATGGAATAGGATTGCCATGAGATGGAATGGAATATATAATAATGGTGATATTGGCAGAGGTAGTTGCACACTTGGTGATGATGGGATGGAATAGGATTGCCATGGGATGGAATGGAATGAAATATATAATAATGGTGATATTGGCAGAGGTAGTTGCACACTTGGTGATGATGGGATGGAATAGGATTGCCATGGGATGGAATGAAATATATAATAATGGTGATATTGGCAGAGGTAGTTGCACACTTGGTGATGATGGGTAGTTATTATTATTATTAGTTATTATTATTATTATTGTGCGATAGTGATGGTGTATTGTAGTGGTAGGTAGTTGTGGTAGTGGTGGGTGGTTGTGTGATGGTGAATGGTGGTTGTGTGGTGTATGGTAGTGGTGGGTGGTAGTGATGGGTAGTTGTATCGTAGTGGTGGGTGGTAGTGATGGGTAGTTGTATGGTAGTGGTGGGTGGTAGTGATGGATAGTTGTATGGTGGTGATGGGTAGTTGTGGTGGTGATGGTTTTGATGGTGATAGGTGGTTGTGTGGTGTATGGTAGTGGTGGGTGGTAGTGGTGGGTGGTAGTGATGGGTAGTTGTATGGTAGTGGTGGCCGGGTGGTAGTGATGGATAGTTGTATGGTGTTGATGGGTAGTTGTGGTGATGATGGGTAGTTATTATTATTATTATTATTAGTTATTATTATTATTATTATTGTGTGATAGTGATGGGTGGTTGTGTGATGGTGTATTGTAGTGGTAGGTAGTTGTGGTGGTTGTGTGGTGTATGGTAGTGGTGGGTGGTAGTGATGGGTAGTTGTATCGTAGTGGTGGGTGGTAGTGATGGGTAGTTGTATGGTAGTGGTGGCCAGGTGGTAGTGATGGATAGTTGTATGGTGGTGATGGGTAGTTGTGGTGGTGATGGTTTTGATGGTGATAGGTGGTTGTGTGGTGTATGGTAGTGGTGGGTGGTGGGTGGTAGTGGTGGGTGGTAGTGGTAGTGGTGGGTGGTAGTGATGGGTAGTTGTATGGTGTTGATGGGTAGTTGTGGTGATGATGGGTAGTTATTATTATTATTATTAGTTATTATTATTATTATTGTGTGATAGTGTTGGGTGGTTGTGTGATGGTGTATTGTAGTGGTAGGTAGTTGTGGTGGTTGTGTGGTGTATGGTAGTGGTGGGTGGTGGGTGGTAGTGGTGGCCGGGTGGTAGTGATGCATAGTTGTATGGTGTTGATGGGTAGTTGTGGTGATGATGGGTAGTTATTATTATTATTATTATTAGTTATTATTATTATTATTGTGTGATAGTGATGGGTGGTTGTGTGATGGTGTATTGTAGTGGTAGGTAGTTGTGGTGGTTGTGTGGTGTATGGTAGTGGTGGGTGGTAGTGATGGGTAGTTGTATCGTAGTGGTGGGTGGCAGTGATGGGTAGTTGTATGGTAGTGGTGGCCAGGTGGTAGTGATGGATAGTTGTATGGTGGTGATGGGTAGTTGTGGTGGTGATGGTTTTGATGGTGATAGGTGGTTGTGTGGTGTATGGTAGTGGTGGGTGGTAGTGGTGGGTAGTCACGGTGGTGGTAGATGGTAGTGGTGGGTAGCTGTGTGGTAGTGGTGGGTGGTAGTGGTGGGTGGTAGTGATGGTAGTTGTATCGTAGTGGTGGGTGGTAGTGATATGGGTAGTTGTATGGTAGTAGTGGCCAGGTGGTAGTGATGGGTAGTTGTGGTGGTGATGGTAGTGGTGTATGGTAGTGGTGGGTGGTAGTGATGGGTAGTTGTATGGTGGTGATGGGTAGTTGTGGTGGTGATGGTTTTGATGGTGATAGGTGGTTGTGTGGTGTATGGTAGTGGTGGGTGGTAGTGGTGGGTAGTCACGGTGGTGGTGTATGGTAGTGGTGTATGGTAGTGGTGGGTGGTAGCGATGGGTAGTTATATGGTGCTGATGGGTAGTTGTGGTGGTGATGGTAGTGGTGTATGGTGGTGATGGGTAGTTGTGGTGGTGATGGTGATGGTAGTGGTGTATGGTAGTGGTGGGTGGTAGTGATGGGTAGTTGTATGGTGGTGATGGGTAGTTGTGGTGGTGATGGTAGTGGTGTATGGTAGTGGTGGGTGGTAGTGATGGGTAGTTGTATGGTGGTGATGGGTAGTTGTGGTGGTGATGGTAGTGGTGTATGGTAGTGGTGGGTGGTAGCAATGGGTAGTTATATGGTGCTGATGGGTAGTTGTGATGGTGATGGTAGTGGTGTATGGTAGTGGTGGGTGTTAGTGGTGGGTAGTTGTGATGGTGATGGTTGGTTGTGGTGGTGATGGGCAGTTGTGTGATAGTGTTGGGTGGTTGTGTGGTGTATGGTAGTGGTGGGTAGTTGTATGGTAGTGATGGGTGGTTGTGTGGTGGTGATGGGTGGTTGTATAGTGGTGGTGGGTGGTTGTGGTGATGGGTGGTTGGGATGGTGTTGATGGGTAGTTGTGGTTGGTGGTGATGGGTGGTTGTATAGTGGTTGTGGTGATGGGTGGTTGGGGTGATGGGTAGTTGTGGTTGGTGGTGATGTGGTTGGTGGTTGTATAGTGGTGGTGGGCGGTTGTGGTGATGGGTGGTTGGGGTGGTGGTGATGGGTAGTTGTGGTTGGTGGTGATGGGTGAATGTATAGTGATGGTGGGTGGTTGTATGGTAGTGATGGGTGGTTGGGGTGGTGGTGATGGGTAGTTGTGGTTGGTGGTGATGGGTGATTGTATAGTGGTGGTGTGTGGTTGTATGGTAGTGATGGGTGGTTGTGGTGGGGTGATAGCAATTGATCATGGGCTGATATCAGTTGTATCATATGCAACATCATGCATTCTTGAAAGTACTTCCTCGCTGTTGCTGACCAATAGAATGTTTCTTTATCTTGGTAAAAGTACCTAATGATGATCTGAACAGATCGAAAATGTTTGTTTTTCAAAAAATAACTACATCTATGTTTCCATATTTATCTTGGTAGGTGTTAGTTGTTTCTTTAATGGGTAAAGGTATCAAGGAAATCCTTGTCAATCAGAGTGATTCCCTACATTCATTGGACATAGCCATCCGCCAGGCTTTTCAACTCCGGCCTTCAACATTCTTGGCCTTCAAACACCCAACTACGGAGAAATTCATATTACAAGCAAGCAAAGTGATCAAGTCACAGATTGATGAAGAAAAAGTCAAAACACTCATTGAGAACAAAAGGCGAAATTTCCCATGCAGTGGTACCACAGGTATCCCAATGAAGCGTTTGTACAAAGACAGCCCGTTCTACTCCAAGTCTCTGCAGTCTCTCGGAGTTCACACAGGATGTTTTGTTGAGGTTTTTGAGGTCACAGGACCAACTATTCCTCTCTTGCTTTGTAGTGACGTAGTTGAGTCACGTGCTCTGGATGTAAACTCAGCGTGGACACTTGATATATTTTTGTACTACATCAGATTATGCTCTGGGCGTGGTGTAAGGTTTACCAGCATTGACTATGTCAGCTTTTTGAAGGGGAAAAATGTTGGGCATATTTTGGAAACAATGGGATCCCTGTGGTGTAGTGTCAAACCGACCTCAAAAGGTACCAAACGACTGCAGTCCCTTAAAGTTAGGGCCTAGAAAGACAGGTTGAAGGGGTTTATTGGAATTCAGTTGAAAATAACGCATTCAAGTTATCAATTCTCCATTCCCACAATGCCCAAAAATTGGAACACGGAAAACGGAGTCGGTGGAGTCGGTAACTATGTGGTTTCAGTAGGAAGGGTTGTACAAGGGACTAGCACGAGAACGTAGTTTTCGATAGTTTTTATGTATATATTTTTCTCATTTAACTTGTCCAACGAGTTATCTGCAAGAAAAAGGGAAAACAATATTAATCGTTTGATAAGCGAAAATGCACTTGTATACTATTGAAACTATTTTAAAGTTTCTATAATTTATTATTTCTATAGACATTAATTGCTTTTGATTCATTAAAAATTGAAAGCGTTTGTGTTTGTTACTTAGAAGACGTCTCGAACTGCATGCAAGATAATGTTTAAATACTGAGTATCTTCAATGGAGTTTCAATTGAAGACATGGCACTGATTTCAACAAATAAAATTTCGTCTTCTCGACCTACCGTTTGTTTTCGTCCGAATTCAACACGTTTGTCAGAGAGTTTTTGAGATTTTCTAGTCGAGTTTGGAAGACAGTGCGAAACCTATGGTGGAACTCCCTCTTGGCTGTGTGCATCGAACCATGCCGATATGCTGTCAAGAAAAACTGAGGAAAAAATATGGCGTTTCAGTTCTTTTAAAAATCTAACAAGTATTAAGTGTAGTGGAAGCGCGCGGAATTTAGAGGTCAGTTTCCGAGTATTTACGACGAGTTCTCATCTCATTGTATAATGTCCGCGTTCTTTATGCTTTATACTGTTGGTGTCTACCTTTAGTGCTAGTGTTGCAAGGATTGCCAGGATGAGTACTATTACTACTGGGACAAAGACGGCTGAACTGAGATCATTGAAACCAAGCGAAGACGGTAACCAATGTTGATTATATGCACTGTATTGGCTTTTGCGATGTTCACATTCTTCTATTTCACCTATGTATTGAGAAGATTTCGATCAGTGATTTTTAAAAACACTAACTATTAGGACAGGTCACAATACACATATTATTATAGCGCTTCTCATTTGACCAGACAGACCAGTTGCATGGGTTTTATAATAACGGAACACACCAGTTCGTCCTGGAAATGTAGACCGCACTCAAGCTAGGTATAGTCCTCAGTTTTTGCGTCCTGTACGTGTTCAAGTTGGTGGCTGCTTGAGTCATATTAGTAAAAATGGCGGACAGACCGGCCACGTATAGCTAAATGAAAAGCGCCCTTAGTCTTAGTACTCGTAGTACACTCCGTCAATGAGGGTGATTGCATGTTTACCGTCGATAAAATCGAATTTGACTTCTTTGATCATCGTTGTAGTTATTAGACACACGTGAAATACTTTAACAGCACACTGTCCCTTGTAGTTGATACCAATTCGACCATCACTACAAAAACATAATATGCATTCAATGAGCATGCGCGCCCATAAAATGTTTCACCGATCTATTCCAATCGTGCTCAGAACCCATGTTCCTGGTCGATCCTTCATATATGGTACATTTTTATTATGTATGCCTCGTAGGCTCTAGGCATGAGATTGCGATCTATGTCCCAACCGCTCAGCACAACCGCTCTAGCTTTCTCTAGCTTTGTCAAACTTACCATGAAGCAGGAAAGTCCAGCGTCCAGTCCTCTCCGTTCGTTAAACGCTTGTACTTGTTTGTATGTGCCAGCGTCATGATTGCGGGCGTGCACGATGAATTCACCAAAAACAACGATTTCTGAGGAAACGAAAGGAAACATTGCGACTGACTCACAAAACACAGACAAAGTTAAAGTCGATTAAGGTACACGGTGCAGCAATGCGCGCAATTAATATTGCTGGCAACATTGTTGCAGTGTGTTGTGCAATTGTTGTGGCCAAGGTTATTGAAGTACAGTGCGATCTTCTGGAACATTGCGCGCAATGGTAGACGTACATACGCTGCAATAGTACATGTTGCCAACAATATTGCGCGCAATTTCGCACCGTGTGTACCTTATACTCACAGTGCCTGTATTCTGAAGTCTTACTTGTAAACCCTTGTAACTGTCGTGTTTTTCTACAGAAAGTTGTCCTATTTTATCTACAAACCCAAATAAAATAGAAATCACTGCTGAGACATCATAAACCTCTTTTCCATGCACAAAAACAAAAATTGGTTCTTTGAGAGGCTTGATGTATCTGCATGAAGGATCTGTAGCCATCATCTCTTGGTAACTTACAGGATGTACAGCTGTAAAAGAATAATCCATTCGGCCAGACAGAGATGATAATCTTGCACGTGATGTAGCTGTTTGGGTCTTCGGTCCAGGTGGACAGCAGACATGTATGTTTGTGCACACTCGAGCCATGATGGTAATGAGATGGTGAAACAGCTATTGAAAACAAAATGTCCATAGTGGCCCCCTGTAAGCGAGAAATGTTGTCACTCACGAAGTTTTGAAATGCAATGTACATTGGTCGAGATCTGAGGTCGGGTGATACTTTTTATGCGTACTCTAAATGTAACCGCTGACCATACATAATCATATTACATTATACAGTTCTATCTCAATCTCAATCTTTTTAAAATCTGTAAAGGTTGCCCATGGCTACAGATACAGACAGTTATCACAGAGAAAATAAACTATGCACAATCGTTGTCAAAATGATGCAAAAAGTCAGTGATTGAGCCATGCATGTTATATTTGAAGTACATGTATTTGTCTGGAAGGATCTTCGTTGATTTTACATTTTATAATAATAATAATAATTTAATAATAATAATTCGAGATGAACATTTTATCCAGAATCCTTTTCGGTCACAGCTCTCATAACCATCATAACGAGCACGCATCTGATTGGCTGAGAGCATACAGTTAATTCTCGACAGTGTGTGGACATGACAGGATACTACTTATGTTATCTGCTGCAGATAATAGATTTATCCTGTCAAGTTCATTCAAATTTTGTTTTCATTCGTTGTTAATTATATCTCATTTAATTAACCTCATTATAATGGTGTTCTCACTTATACAAAATGTTTAATAAAACAATTATGACCAATTATTGAACCGTTTCTATGTCGTTAATTTACCGCATTAACTTTGTATCCAAGTTTAGGTTCTTTGAGTTTTCTCATCGTATGACACTGGAGGGCTGATGACATCTTTTTCACCGACTTGGCCTTATCGCAAAATAAATGAAGAAAAGAGAGTCACAGTTCTATTCGCGTAGTGTTGCGTTTGTTCGCGTAGTGTTGTGTTTGTTCGCGTAGTTTTGCGTTTGTTCGCGTAGTGTTGCGTTTGTAAGCGTATTGTTGCGTTTATTCGCGTAGTGTCGCGTTTATTCGCGTTGTGTCGCGTTTATTCGCGTAGTGTTGCGTTTATTCGCGTAGTGTCGCGTTTGTAAGCGTATTGTTGCCTTTATTCGCGTAGTGTCGCGTTTGTAAGCGTATTGTTTGCGACTTGTAGGATCATATTCAAAAACACGAGAATATTGAATTTATCATGCACTGATTTCCCATCCATCCTTGCGGTCTTAGATTCTATATACATACACTATTATGTAGACGTACGACCACATCTGTTACATCCGGGTCATCAGAATGAGCAATTTTCCAATGCTTACAGTTTCGAATGGTTTCGGATATCGCTCGTTTCTAAAGTCAAAAACAAACAAACTTCAAATTGTTTTTTCTCTTGAGGATATCCAAAGTTCAAAGCTATGAAATTACCTGTCGCCGTCCACGACCGAACAATCGCACGAACGTTCGGTATTCAGAGAAAGAATAACCATCGACTAACTGCCAGAAAAGGAACAAGAAAACTACAGAATGAGCAATTCGAACCATGGACAATGACAACGTCGAACCACGCGTTCTGTGACGTCAAAAATCATCTTAATTACGTCATAAATAGTTGTCGTAATGACGAGCAGTCTTCCCATCTACAGTACCATTGCGATCTAAAACTCACTTTTGCTTTTGCCTGAATTTCTGGAAGATATTTTTTGCCTTCGCATTCCATTCAATCCCCTTTTATTGCTTATATTCAAATCAAAACTGTTTTTTATTCTATCCACCAATCAGAGTAGGCGAAGTGACGTACGTACGTATCACGTGACGTGTGTCGCGCGCGCCAGCAGTTCGAATTCACAAAATCCGGCAAAATACAAAAAAATACAAAATGTAGGTCTAGAGGACCTAGAACTGGTATCTTTACCTAAAACGAAGGTTAGTTCAATCATTGATAATTTTTCCAAGTCTTTGATAGAGAACGTACATTAGATTATGCTTGGACATGTCAAGTTTCTGGTGTATTTTATAGGAGCTGTAAGCACACCTTGCAATATCAATCATAAAATGCAATGCAACTTCATCTACTACAAGCATTCAGTAGAAGTAAGTTAATACTAAGCTTTAATACTAAAGTCTAAAGATTCATGCATTGAAGTTGAACTTTTAATTACCAAACAAATTGTAGCAAGCTTTTGATTTTAATAAGCAATTCCACTAACTTTACATTCTCAAAGGTTTTCAGGTTATACACTGTAAACGTTAGTGTATGCTCATGTGAAAGCAAAGCAATTTATAGAACAGCAATAAAACAATCAAAAACTTGATTTTCAAGAATCCATTATGTAAACTATTATATACAATTGAACCTGACATTGCATGTTATATTAATATTCTCAAATCATTTAGAACTAATTATTAGGTGGGTTATACATGTGTACATTTGATAGAAAAATGGTGAGATTAATTCAAGAGAATGACATGTGGGAATATAGTACAAACATTTAATTAGATGCGACAACTGAAAGCTTCAACTATCATATTTGTAATCATAGTTTGGCCTATACACCGATTCCGAACATGGCGACCAATTTGAATAACCATTGTTCTTTGACTGACTAGCCTCGTGTTCATGTGGAAACACAAAAGCGTTCTCACCTGTATGAGAGGCTGGTCAGTCGGGAACAATGGTTATTCAAATTATCGCCATGTTCGGAATCGGTGTATAAATACAAATAATACAATAATTATTGTCTGATATAAGCTGTAATACTATAAAGTTTCCATTGCAACATTAGTACACATTCATTCACAGTCTGGCAAGTCGACCTAATTGAGACATATTTGTTGGATTTAATTATCTAAGTATTAATCAACTAATCTACATGTATCTACCTGGTCCCGGTTTGCATGGAAGGTGAATATAGTGCTATCCACTGGATCAGTCCTATCCAATGGATATTATTGGATAACTGCATCAGTAGAAGACTTAATCCGTTGGATAGCATGCTATTCACCTTTAGTGCAACCAGGTCAGATAACTATTATTTCTATAGATTTCTCCATTAGCAAAACTGACAAGAACTAATACATTAGTTTTGCCATACTGATTGATTTGTTATAAGACTACATAGCAAAATACATTTAATACAAAACTCTTTCCATGCATGTTCACTAACTTCTTCCAGACAGTTCGTAACTTGGTGTGTGATATAATTATTTTTGCTGTTGAACATAGTTTGATGGGAAAAGACCAACATTTCCTGCTAAAGTACCAGAAAGCACTTCTCCTTTCCACCAGTTGGGATCTGTTTTCTCCAAAACCTTTATTGCATTTCCTTTCTTAAAGCTTACTTCACCTTCTTCTTGAGCCTCAAAGTCAAAGAGGGCAGTAACCTTCATCGATGTATCCTGAACCTTTAGAGATAAAAGACAGTTCATCATGATTACTTTCAAAAACTCATGCATAATTAATGAGCAATTCGTCCAATCAGAAGGACGAAATTCATCACGTGCATGTACCTTTATACCCGGTAATGCACTGCTTATTAGTATTCTTTATATTGGTGTGGTATCATTGACCTCCCTGTTCCCTGTACGGGACGACATATACAGATGTTGTCCGGAAAGATCGCTCCTTGGTCACACTTTCGGACCGTCATTCAAATGTGAGATCTTTTTGAGAGTATTAGTAGTATTGGTGCACATGTGTGAGGCATTAGAAGCAACACGATACTGCTATGTTTGTGTTTTTCTTGCTGTTTTTTTCACTGAAATCATCCGAAAATGTATTATTTTGGAAGATCGTTTTTGAAGCTGTCCAATAAACTCGCAGATCGTGTTTTATCGGGTCTAAAACCATGAGGCGAATTAAACCCGATAAAATAGTCCTACTCATTTATTAAACAGTACATAATATTCTATTATTTATTATTTATTTTATTTATATTTTTAATTTTTAGCGATTTATCCATAATTATGTTTATTGATTGAATGAAAAAAATTTAGTCATAATCTCAAATGTTGTCTCTCACATTACTTCAATTCCAGACACGCAGACAAAAAAACATAAAATCACAGAGAAAGCATGTCTGTTTAGTTACAAAAAACATTTGGCTGTTCAGATGGTTTTGAGGTCCAAATCATGCCCGTAGTTTTGAACCGATTTAATAACCAGTCACGCTCTAATTCCATTGTTTTCATGAAAGCCATTTTTAAAGTGAGAATGTAGTCTTGCAAGATTGTATGGGGGTGTTAATGAACACCATGGAAAGTGCCACAGATGTAAAGAATGTCCAAGATTTTTGCATGCACGAATATGATAATATAGTCTTGTGCAACGATAGTTTTGAAAAAGAACAGTAATTATTTCAGTTTGTCGTAGCCGTCGGTGTTGTAGGATGGAGTACGAATTTGAAGACTCGGACGAAAATGATATGTTCATTACTCCGCAATCTGTTTGTAATTCAAGCCAGTTACCAGAGTTTGGACTGAATGATATCGAGGAATTACTAGGCGAAAATGAGCAGCAGAATACAGCGGAAACTGTGCGGCCTGTAGAAGAAGAAGACTTCAGGCTTAGTGAACCATTGAATGAAAGTGAAGTTGCAGTCAAAGTTAAACAGTCTGTGCCCAAGTCCAGCTTATACAAAGATGCCTCAGGCTGTTAAGATGTTTGAAGAGTGGCATTACGAAAGAAACCTGCGAGTTGGTGACTCTGAAGTCTGAAGACAGGCATGTAGGAATTATAATAATCGTGTGGAACCATGCTTTGTCAGGCCTTTAATCAAATGAGCTTTAACACTTGTGTGTTTGATAATTTTAATGTTGACATTTATTTTGACTGTAGGTCATCGTAGCAGTAGTGTTCGATCGTACAAAAGGACTTCAACAAATCAAGAAGTTATGGTTTCGAATGTTTTGTATGGTTGTGGAGAACAAGGACAACAAGCAAAGAAGGCCAAGATGGAAGACGTGAAAGAGACAACCAGTGAGCCAGGGCAGAAAAGTTTGGAGGAGTTCAAAGGAAAGTCTAATATAAACTTTAATTTTTTCAGTTCGAATTGATTTTCAAAATTTAAAGCAATTGTTTATACGGTGTGACTAACTTATTGAGGTTGACTAGCCTAATTAACCTTGCATTATTTTTTATCTTAAAAATTGTCAAAAATTTTTAACGTTGCTCAGTTAACTTATTGCGGTTGACCAGTTGATCTTTGCATTATTTTTGTTGTTTCCAGTGGACTGATTAAATAATTTCTATAACGTACATGTATGTTCTTCTTGAGTTTCAGCTAATTCAAGACCTGGACAAGGTCTTGAATTTCCAATTCAAGACCTGTCCCGGGTTTTGAATTTAGCCCCGCTCTCCCCTTAGCTTATCATATCCGCTCCCGGGTTTTAGAATGTAGGGCTTATCCTTGATTTCAAAACCTACATAAAACAATGGAATTAGAGCGTGACTGGTTATTAAATATATATATTATATACCTCTTCGCTTTCTCGTTTTACGTCACTGAGGAGTATTTGCTGAGATCTACTGACTGACGATGTCCTGTGATATTCAACCAACTGGTTGAGGGATACAAACTTGACCACCCATAAAAAGTACTTTCCAGCTCCATCGCGGAGGACTTTAAAGTGTTGTACATTGCTTTGAAACCTGAAGAGTGAATTAAACTTGTCAGCTAGTTGAGTTTGAAAGTAAACACAATTTACGTTTTTTTTCCACAATTTCCGGGGTTTTTCCGCACCATATCAGAGGGCCTGTTATTGGTATATTATAAGCACTTTGATTGGTCAAGGTTGTCCCTGTGATATTAGAGTACAGACACACAGATGACGTCAAAAATAATTTAATGAAAATGTGAAAATATTATATAAAACAAATAGATTCCATTTTGCTGTGCGTCTACTCATATATGTATAGATGCACAGAAGACGCGAAAATGTGGTTAGAATAACAGTCATGCCACTCGACTTCATCTTGTGTGGCCTTCATTTTTGTTCTTACCACATTTTGATGTCATGCATCTGTGCATCTAGAAGAGTACAGATAAACATAGAGCCAATTGCTGTAAATGATATCATACTACAAACACCTTAATATTATTATTATTATTATTATGTCCATAAAATATTAAACATTACACCAATAAAAATAGTAATAATTTAATTATTTTATTTTATTGCAAAGTGTGCTTTTTTAGAATTATTCTAAATATGGCACACTTTTTGCAAAATTTAATTTTAAAACTGAAACAGTTAAATGTACAAAACAACATAGTATAGTACATACTTAACTGACAGAGAAAAGTCACCTAAAGATAAAGAAAGAAGTAAAATGAATAGCAAAACAAAAACAAACAGATATGTGTCAACAAAATTCAGCTACACTAGTACAATGTAGACTTCAAACCTGGAGCACTTTCACTCTCTCTTATAAGAAATGCTCCATCGTGTTGATTCATTAGTTCGCATTCAGCATCATTTCTTTTGATCCTTCCAAGAAACCATCTGATAATAATCACAATAAGAAGATAACATGAACAATTTATTCAGCATTTATGAAAGATATAGAGGATATTAGATGGGCACGCGGAGATACGAATTTTATCTTCGAGTGTTGAAAATATCTCTCACAAGTGAGCGCAGCGAACGAGATATTCAACACGAGAAGATATTCGTATCTCCAAGCGACCATGTAATATTCTGTTTAATATATACAGAGCATCTGGTAGAGTGCGGGAGAAAAATGAAAATAGTGTGGAAATTTTTGGAAATAGTGCGGAATAGTGCGGAAATTTAAATTAGCATATTTAGAGAGTTTAATTTATTTGAAATACATATTTTGATTGTCAGTAATTCCTGTGTTGTCTTAAGAGTCTGCTGCTTGGCTGCACCGGACTTCTTAGCTACCTCCACGTTTCTTTTGTGAGATGAAGTCTCGCACAATATTGCACGAAGAACAAAACATCAATTTGTTATCAGCATGAAATGTTCCATTAGCAAGTCTACCTTTGGCATTGATTTGCAGGAAGATGTGCATTCTTTTTTGTGCTTGTTGATGGCTCTTTTGCTACAAATTTATCCATATTTACATGCACAACTGAAAAAAAACACGGCTTCAAAAGGTGCCACACAATCCTGCCAACAACATCCTGATTTGTATTTGATAACTGTGATTGGACAATAATTGACAAAATTCTGCCAATCGTAAGCCTTCTTAGAATAAAAACTAGTCTCCAGGATCTTGCAACAATTGCAAAGAACGTTCGAGAACCTACGTAAACTAAGGTGTTTAGATTCTCAAATTCGTAGTTCAGAAGAAATATTTCATGAATTTGGTGATTTATTCTGGTCATTTTTTCGAAAATAGTGCGGAAAACGATCAATAGTGCGGAAAACGATCAATAGTGCGATTCGGTGCGATTTTAGGTCAATAGTGCGAAATCGCACCCTCGCACTCTATTAGATGCTCTGTATATAATTATCGATGAAACATTTGAAATAATAATAATACATCAAATAATAATAATAACAATAATAATGATAAATATACATTGTACAATACACAACATACAATAAATATACTATACATATTACATCTCAACCAATCAGAGCTCACCATTTCTATGAAATACAGAGCGGTATTTCATAGTTTGTATTAGCCGATCAAAACGTTGTAAATTTTAATTGTTGATGTAATATGTATAGGATAATATGGTTATTCCATGGTTTTCTATGGAATACGGGCGGATATTTCACGAAAACATTATATTATTTGGTATACAACGAGCCTTTAGGCGAGTTGTATACTAAAATAATATAATTTTTGAGTGAAATTTCTGCCCGTATTCCATAGAAAACCATGGAATAACCAATAAATATTTAGTCAAGGCTTCATTTCAATATTGGGGAGACTGAAGGTTGAGCCCAATATTGGAAGTCCAGACTTAAATATCTGACATATTGGGTGAGGATATATCCAATAAGTGTTTTATTATATCGAACAATATTATTAATCACCCAATCAAATCACAAAAATAATGTAATAACAATAAATTAATTTGTTGCCATAATACAGCAAAGTGTGTAATGCGAACACTTAACACCTTTTTGCACAGAAACAGTAATCACGTAATAACATCATAAATGTACATTGTATATTCCATGATCAATGTAGATTGTGTAAGTTGACAATATTGTCATCCTGATTTCAAACAATCTGGCCCCAATTACAGTAATTACAGAAAGATAAATGATAAATCCTATCCAATGGATAAGTTGATGATATTATCTGATAATTAAAAGTTATCCTGCACTGGATAAGGATTTTTTTTGCCCCGGGTTGCACGAAAGGTGAATAGCACTATCTACCGGATCAGTCCTATCCAATGGATAAAATTTATCGGATAATTAACTGCATCATTTTTATCTATTGGATAGGACTTATCCAGCGCTATTCACCGGATAAGTCTTATCCAACGGATATAACTGATGCAGTTATCCAATAAATTTTATCTGTTGGATAGGACTAAATATCCGGTGGATAGCGCTATTCACCTTTCGTGCAACCAGGGCCTGGTGGATAGTGCTTATTTATCTTTCGTGCAACCGGGGCAAGGATGGTTGTATTTGAGTTATGTTTAATGATGATGTTATGATAATATTATAATGACGACGATCAAGATATTGCAGCCAATTATTCTTAATTACTTTGCTCACAAACACTTTTTTTCAGCTTTTTTTTTTCAATGCAAAGAAACAAACTTATCTAGTGTTGATGATGATGACAATGTGATCAAGATAATGATGATGGTGGTCAAAAAAAAATAAAGATTTAATACAAGTAAGTACAATAGGTGTTGTTAAAACAACTAACTACACATCATCTCATGTTTATATGCCTGGTATATGTTTTATAAAATCCAACGCGTATTTTTTTTTTTTTTTTTTTTTTTTTCAATGTCAGAAAATCGCAAAGTTGTGCAATATCCGGTCACATGCTATCGAGACCCAAATATAAATAGGGGAGAGGGTTGGGGATCAGAGAAGGGGGAGGGCAAGGGGAGAAGGTTTGCAGCTTTTTTTTGTGGGACTTTGGCAATGCAAAGAAACAAACTTATCTAGTGTTGATGATGATGACAATGTGATCAAGATAATGATGATGGTGGTCAAAATAAAATAAAGATTTAATACAAGTAAGTACAATAGGTGTTGTTAAAACAACTAACTAAACACATCATCTCATGTTTATATGCCTACTAGAAAGGAAACCACAAGCTATGTATTTTATTTTCGAAGTCTAAATGAAAAATCGACCGACAACAACACTATCATTTGAACAGGTAGTCTCTTGATTTTACTTTTTAAAATGTTCAATTCAGTATAAAACATGACACTTACATGTGCATAAGAAATTAGATTGTTTCAGTTTGGCCAATGCAGTATCAATGACGTCATCACTCTTTAATATCAGAAAATAATGCTAAAAAATACTGGAAGAATATTTAGGATGGACTAGGATCGTCAAACACGTTGTCACGCATACTGTGAGGTATTTCCACTAACTTCCACGTCGTTGTATGCTTGAAATATTTCTCGATAAAATGCACTAAATGACTGTGCTATTATTATAGTCTATTGAATTGTTGATCGAATTGTTATGTTAATATTGATCAAGATGTGGCAGGAGACCGATGAAACTCCTATTTCAAAAACCAATGGACGGCAGTTTTTATACCTTGATATATAAAATTATGGTTCATCGTGAACTTATTTTTTTACCGGAAGTTCTAAGTTGGTAAGATTGGTCTTGCTCTCATATACAGTAAATTTCCAATGTTCTTGGTAATAAGAAAACACGAAACAACAAAAGTATTTCACTCCTTGCTTTCTCTACAATACCTAACCTACTCTAAGTACAACTGGTCGATGTACAAATATATAAGTAAGAACTTAGAGAGTACAGTGTATATGATGATGCGATAATATGTTTTACCAACAGTCAACACATATCATGAAATCGAAACGTTCGATACTTACTCATGTGATTTCATTTCGATGTAGTTTGCTGGTATATAGCCTTCGCGACCTTCCATTTCAGCCCTATACCACTGATGATCTGGATCGATATTTAATACCTAAGATAACGAAATTGTGATAAATCTTAGGCTTGGACCAATCGTCAAACTGGCTAACATTATACATGTACTCCCTGATAAAATGGAAACTTACTATGTTGACAACTTACCTTCAGAATCGTCCCTTTCTTGAACGATAATTCATCATCAGAACTCTTTTGGAAGTCATGTTTCGCGACAGCTTCCATGTTAGAGTACGTCAAGGTATGTTAAGCCCGATCGATCGACTGAAAGTCACTATCAGCTCTCGCACCGATAGTGAACGACTACGATATTCCACCCCCGGCTTG
The DNA here is from genome assembly GCA_033675265.1 of Actinostola sp. cb2023. Taxonomy (NCBI): domain Eukaryota; kingdom Metazoa; phylum Cnidaria; class Anthozoa; order Actiniaria; family Actinostolidae; genus Actinostola; species Actinostola sp. cb2023. The sequence goes on along the minus strand of JAUJYZ010000878.1, from coordinate 146,274 downwards.
CCGCGAGAGCCTGGGCTGCAGTAATCCCACCTTTTTTGGACTGACACAGGTAGCCCGATACTTATGTCAATAATAACAATCATAATAATCATATATTAGTAATACTCTCTATCAGCGTAAACTCGGACTTCTTACTTATTTCTATCGTCTACATAAGTAGTTTTAGCCTGTTACTCAACAATGTAATGAATACCGCAGAATTTCCACAGTCGACAATACCACCCAGCGTAGCCCAGGCGTCTTCTCCTAACCGAGCGCGAAGCTAGGCTGAATACGACCAATAACAGCTCAGAAACAAACGCCTGATTTGCATATATATATATATCATTGGGGTTCCTGTGCATTGCCTTGTCAAAATCAAAACTTTTTACTCGGGCCCTTCCGAAGGAAGCCCGAGTTATAAAATGGGCTTTCTTGTTTTTTTTAGTTTTGTTTGGTCAAAGAATGAAGAAAGTATGCGACGTATTTGATCGTATCGAGTTTCAAGATTACTCGGCAGATAAGGGAAAACAAACGACACACAGGACTCAAGTAGATTTGAATCTTATTTTTGAAAAATTCAGGAGGAAAAGGAATCGTATAAATCGTACTTCAAAACTTCATCAAAGCAAAGGCGAGCAAGGTCAATGTACGAAATTTGGGATCATGCCAAAGTAGTTTTAGCCTATTTATATACTTGCACAATAGAGAAGCGCATTAATTAGACAAACAAACCAAATTTTTCATATCCTTCAGTCCGATTTTGTTAGTTATATTTTTTACTGACAATTGTTTTGAAAATAAGCAGTGTTTGCATGATGAAATGTAGGTTTCCCCGTGTTCTTTTCAGTACGATGCATGATCGTTATCTGAGTCATACATCTATGATGCGACCTAATTTTAGAACCGCCGCGCAGCGCTATTTAAAGCAGAATTTCCACGCTCAAAACAGGTCAGTGAACGGCAAAAATACAATCGAAATCAAAACGTCATTAGATTTTAGGGATCTGTTACAGAAGAAGACGCTCAATGAGCGTATAGACGGCCGGGTATTTAATATGACAATGACACTGAGTTGCGTGACGAGAGAGACTATTTATGTCGATGAGCATCGATAAAGATCTCCGACTCTTCGAGGTATACGTTTATGGTACGTATTTAAACGTACTTGAGGTCACTTGAGGTTGCATATTCATGTCGCCACAAACGGGTCGAATGGTTTCCGAACGCCTATCGAACTAAATCCGAAAGTATGATTCGCTCTCACAACATATTCAATAACACATTGTACAATTCGGTCATTTTTCTCTATGCTCACCCATACATAGTCTCCCTCGTCACGCAAATGCAACTGTCTTTGTCCTTGTCGTAAAGCCCGAGTATACGCTCATTGAGCGTCTTGTTTTCAATAACTCATGATGGATGTTTATTTTATTCCACGTTTGAAAAATTCAGAAGGAAAAGGAATCGTAAAAATCGTACTTCAAAACTACATCAAAGCAAAGGCGAGCAAGGTCAATGTTCGAAAATCCGTGTTCTTTTCAGTACGATGACAGTTGTATGATCCTTGTGTGAGTCATACATCTATTACGCGACCTAATTTTAGAACTGCCGCGTAGCGCTATTTAAATTAAAACAGAATTTCCACGCTCAAAACAGGTCAGTGAACGGCAAAAATACAATCGAAATCAAAACGTCCTTAGATTTTAGGGATCTATTACAGAAGAAGACGCTCAGTGACGAGGGACTATTTGTGTCGGTGAGCATAGATAAAGATCTCCGACTCTTCAAGGTACGCTGTACGTGGTACGTCTTTAAACGTATTTGAGGTCACTTGAGGTCACATCTTAAATCTAACATAAGCAGCTTTTGATTTTTAATCGATAATTCCTTTCTGATTTCGAGATAAATCGAACAAGATCTTTCAATGTATAGGCAGAGACAGCAGATTGGTCGAGCTTTGTCACATCATACCGTAGTCTGAATCAACTGGATGTTCAAAAGATACGAAGTTCGACTTTCCTCTGCGATAACGAAGAAACCAAAGACGTTATCAGAACCGTCTGACCATGAATATGAACCTCAACTGGACGTTCCAAGTACGTGCTACGGAAGTACGATTCGGAGATTTTTATCTATGCTCACCGACACATAGTCTCCCTCGTCACGCAACTGTCAGTCATTGTCAGGTCCCTCCTCACGCAACTGACATTGTCCTTGTCATAAGCCCGAGTGTACGCTCATTGAGCGTCTTGTTTATTTCAAAATACCTCAAAGAAAAATCCGATAAAAATGAAATCAATATGAACTAAAAGGAATGAACAATAAAAAAGAGAGAAAAAATGAAATGCGCTATAAAAAGAAGAAGAAAAAACATGTACAGAAAAAAAAGATCGACTCCTGTGAGACTCGAACTCCAGGCCTTTGGCTGCTTGGTTTTTGTCACGGTCCCACCCCTCCCGTATCAAAGGAAATACGAAAACGAAAACTCGAAAAAAGGAAAAAGAAAAAAGAAATAATGGGACGATTCTCCCGAGACATTCTAAGAAGCTGAGACATTGAATCGACTTACGTAAAGGGTGAATATTTCGGCCCCGCCCGCGCTATCCCGGTGCTACATAAAACTAGGTCCTAACCTAAAGGCCAGTGAGGGAGGGAATATCCGGCCCCTAAGCCATAACTTCAGATAAACCCTATTAGAACATTGCTCCATCTAGTCACTCATATTATATTTAGGTGTGATTTTTGTAGTGTATTCGGCGAAGCTTCATTGATATGCTGATGCGCAGTGTAATATCCTTAGGGACGTCACGTGAATAAGGTTTGGAACAACAGCCCGCGGGGACAGTGTTAAAATCAATAAACCATAACTAGTAAACCCAGTAGACCATTTCTCCATCTAGTCACTCATACGAGGCTCCGGGGAATAATTTATAACTTATTTTTATCTTTACACGAATTAATAAATTATTCTATCCCCAGAGCCTATCGGGCAAAGTAGTGGATTACGACAAAGGGCATAGGAGACCATAAGTAGCTAGGAGCATCCATGCTACATATTGGGGCTATGTCACGGCGTTTGAACAAGTTTGGGTATTTTTAGAACACGATTTCTCCCTGTTGGTTTATTGACCGAGCTGAGTTTCTACCGCAGAACAAAGGGATCCCATTGCATACGGGGCTAGAATACTAACCTGTATGTAAAAACGATCTATAGTGTGCCTATGTATGGGTGGGTGTTCACTGCATATCAATCTTTGAAAGTGATCGGTTGGGCTTCCTGTGGCTGTGGCGTATATCATTATGACTTATGACGATCTTTTGTCTTTTCGTTTGAAGGCTTTTGGGATTAGTATTCCTTGTTCTAAGTATTTCCATATTAATGTATTTGTTTAACTTGTTGCATGGGAGGGCTGCTATGTCGGAGAAAAGTTCAGCCAAAAATTTATGGCCCTCCCCCTGTTTGGAGTCTAAAATTGTTTAGCCCTCCCCATATTTGAGTTCAAAAAAATGTGGCCATCCCCCATTGCAAGTGAACATAAAAATCATGAAACAATACATACTGAACATCTCAGCACTAAATACCATACATAAATACCATGTTTATGGAGCTTTTTAGCTGTTATGGAACCGAGGAGTGTAGTATAGCGAGCGGCGTAGGCGTGAGCCGGTAGGGGGGTCGGAAATGCTATTTCCAGCGTTCTCCAAGAGCCATTTGTGATTTACACATATCACTGATTACTTCCTACACTGTCCTCAGTGTCAGCCCTCCCCCCAAACATAGCAGCCCTACCCCCAAACATAGCAGCCCTCCCCCCAAACATAGCAGCCCTACCCCCAAACATAGCAGCCCTACCCACAAACATAGCAGCCCTCCCCCCAAACATAGCAGCCCTCCCCCCAAACATAGCAGCCCTACCCACAAACATAGCAGCCCTCCCCCCAAACATAGCAGCCCTCCCCACAAACATAGCAGCCCTCCCCCCAAACATAGCAGCCCTCCCCCCAAACATAGCAGCCCTACCCACAAACATAGCAGCCCTCCCCCCAAACATAGCAGCCCTCCCCCCAAACATAGCAGCCCTACCCACAAACATAGCAGCCCTCCCCCCAAACATAGCAGCCCTACCCACAAACATAGCAGCCCTACCCACAAACATAGCAGCCCTCCCCCCAAACATAGCAGCCCTACCCACAAACATAGCAGCCCTCCCCCCAAACATAGCAGCCCTACCCACAAACATAGCAGCCCTACCCCCAAACATAGCAGCCCTACCCACAAACATAGCAGCCCTACCCACAAACATAGCAGCCCTACCCCCAAACATAGCAGCCCTACCCCCAAACATAGCAGCCCTCCCCCCAAACATAGCAGCCCTCCCCCCAAACATAGCAGCCCTCCCCCCAAACATAGCAGCCCTCCCCCCAAACATAGCAGCCCTACCCCCAAACATAGCAGCCCTCCCCCCAAACATAGCAGCCCTCCCCCCAAACATAGCAGCCCTACCCCCAAATAGCAGCCCTCCCCCCAAACATAGCAGCCCTCCCCCCAAACATAGCAGCCCTACCCCCAAACATAGCAGCCCTACCCCCAAACATAGCAGCCCTACCCCCAAACATAGCAGCCCTACCCCCAAACATAGCAGCCCTACCCCCAAACATAGCAGCCCTACCCCCAAACATAGCAGCCCTACCCCCAAACATAGCAGCCCTCCCCCCAAACATAGCAGCCCTACCCCCAAACATAGCAGCCCTACCCCCAAACATAGCAGCCCTCCCCCTCCACTTATTAGGGACATTAAGCACCGAGGACGGGGAAGTGAGGACGACAGTAAAACACTTTATTAAATTCGAACTTCGTCGGCGTCCTCGCGTCCCCTTCCTCGATGCTTAAAGTCTCTATTAATGATCGGTCCCTAAGGAAAAGCAAATGTTAAGTTCAGCAGTTTGATTGACTATAAAAAAATCGGCATTGATGGCAGAGATGTTGCTGATTGGTCGAGACAAGCGTCGTTAAATATAAAGTATGACATCATTTATTTTTACATTGGACACTCAAACACACTCAACGGGGCGATCGTTTCTACTTACAGCCGGCATTAAAGGGTGGCACACATCCAATCATCCACTTAAGTTTTACCTCGAGAGAGTAATGCACTTAATGTTTTATTCAAGCCAGTTAACTAACGATAAGTAGCTCCAAGTCAAAACGCTTGGCAACGGTAAAGAGCTTAATATAAGAACTGCCCATTTGGGAATAGGCAGTATTGATGCTTCAGCTTCTTTCATCCATACTAACGAAATCGTGAGTTCACTGGCGCGAAAATGAATAACAACACGGCCAACGCAAGTCAAGTTTTTATTCTTCGTTCAAACGTTGAGATCATTTCTCTGTCTGTTGTATTAGCCATCATTATTGTACTGAGTGTCTGTGGGAATTTTCTGCTGATTTTGGCATTCATAAGGAACCAACGTCTTCTTTCTAGCTTCGCCAACAAGTTGATCATGAGCCTGGCCATGGCTGACTTTCTAACGGCTGCCTTTCCACTGAGTTACCAGCTTGCGACGGTCATCGATGTCCGTATTATCAGCGATGGCGGAGTGCTGTGTACTATCGGTGGATTAACATCGTATTCTTTCTTCTTTATCTCAGTCTTCACATTAGTAATGTTGAGTGTTGATCGTTTTGTCGCCCTTGGTTTCCCACTACGCTACATCCAACTCATGAAGCCTAAGCTTAAAGTATTCATGATCGCTTATCCATGGGTTCATGGCACACTTTTCTCCATCATTTGCGCATCATTTCTTGAGATTAAATTCAGCCCAGATAGTTTTGACTGTGGCTTATCTTGGAGGAAACGTTCGATGGCTTTTACTTTATCAATCTTATTGTTCCATGTCGTCATACCTTTGATTCTCATCGTTATTCTAAACTCCTGGACGATGATTTTGGTGCGTGCTCAGAACAGAAAAATACTGAGTTATGGTTTGGAAGAAATGCACAGAGATAACAAAGCTTCACTGAATCGAACGCAGCAGGCATGCAATAGACGAGGTAAGGCTGCGGGTTCACTTCCCGGTTTATTCTCTACCGCAGATAGAGGAAAGTAAGAAATATAGAGACTTATTATTCGCGTGATCGACAAGTTTAGTTTTTTTAAACTGATAAATAAAAGTATAAATGAAGCGACATAGTCAGGAGCCATGAAGTAAGTAAATCAGTTTCAGTATTGAAAACGCCTTTGATCATTTATATGTAAAAAGAGCTATAAATATATTTCTTTCTTAGGTAACTTTCGCTTTGAAAGTAATATAATGAACAGGAACTGCGCTGAATAACAACTTTACTTAGCAAGAACACTAGCTGTTCAAATAGTGAGAACTCCGCGGAGTGATTAAACTAGGTCTGTCAATTCGGTTTTATTTATGTGCCACCTATTGACTGTAATGTCGATTAGTGACGGTTCTTTGAGTACTTTGTATTTGCTTTTTTATTTTTTCTTCTGCTCTCTTTCTTCCTTTCTTTTATTAGTCTCGTTTTTGGCTTTTTTCTTTCTACGGTAATGATTCTTAAATATATTGTACTTACTTTTTCGTCTTTGAGCAAAAAGACAAAAGAACGCATCAATCAATATCGGTTTTCAGTGAACTCAAAACAGTTTCTCTTTTTGTCACTTCTGTATTCGTTCATGTATATTAAGGCAGATACAGAAGAAACTGACTAAATTATGAGTATGTAACAGTACAAGGCGCCACTATCCAGGGCCGTACACAGCCCCTTAGCAGGGCGAAAAAGATACCAAAAAGTACTGAGAACTGTACTATTTTTATTTAATATTTATTGCTGTTATATACGTACTGACCCCGCCTTGGATTTTGGGTTATGTACGGCCCTGATATCCAGACCTACGACAATCATTTGAGCAAAGATATAATCCCCTGAAACCAAACCAATATAGTGAAGCCAATATTGGCGCTATCAGCCTTGAGTTAAAACACCAATAAATGTCAATTTTGTTGGTGTCACTTCATAAAAAAAGTTAATGAATGTAATAGATTTAAATCAACTCATATGAGAAAATCTGAAACGTATGGCAGGACTGAGTAAAGATAAGAAATAATCAACCCCTGCATGAACTATTAGTACAGGCCGGCTTTTTTATATAAACAGTTAATGGTCTTTTAGTATCAATATAATGTATGATTGATCATCTAACTGATAGCTGAGAATTGCTATAAAATCTAAGAAATCTAAGAAATCTATGGCTATAAAATCGAAGAAGCTTTTATGGTTACTTTGCATTGTTTGTTTGTTTTGAACCATGTCATTGTGGGTACAGTTACCAAATATGGAGGAGATGGGTTAACTCCTGACGTCACCATGATTATGCGCTTGCGGTACACTGGAAAAAAACGCACTGGAAACTCATTAGAATTTCTTTGGAAATGTCACAAAACCTTGGAAAGTTTGAAAAGCGCGCGCTTTTTTCATTGCCCAAAGAATGATTCATATTTTTCTGATTTTCTTTCAGCCATGATTGAGGCCAAGCTTGCCAAAGTCTCCATCGTCATTGTGATTGTCTTTCTCCTGTGCTGGGCCCCGTATGTAGTTACCAGGTCCCTGGAGTTCGTGGGGCTTAGTCTCTCCTCGGCAATAATGTCAGGGGGAGCATGGTCAGTTCATGTTTCATCGTTTGCCAATCCAATCATTTATTCATCTCTTCGAGCTAACTTGCGCAAATCAATGTTTCGTGTTTTCTATCGTGAGGTCAGAACTGTTCCTTCAACGACTACAGGAATTGGAACCGTTGGTTGTACTGGCTCTGATGACACTCATAGTGGTTTGAAAAGGCAACGTCAATCGCTGACGGGGATTAGACACCCGAATGAACCGCCACTGAAGGAATGGTCAACGCTCAGCGTGCGTCCATCGAGTTATGGATGCACGCGGGAGGCTGCTAAGCACGAGAGAAGCGTAAACGCCTCGTGCGACTAGCTTCTTGAGTGCTTAGCAGCCGACCAAGTGTATCCATAACTCGATGGACGCACAGCTGCTAATAGACCTCTTTAGCTTGTATGCAAATTGCCCATTTCAGATCATGTGATGTAAACATAATATTCTCTGGAGAATTGTTCCTTTATATTTCTGAAATTTATTCATTCATATTGAAAGGACTAATTCTCCAGAGAACACCATGTTTACATCACATGATCTGAAATGGGCAATTTACATACGAAGCTAAAGAGGTCTATTAGTCAATCAGAGCGCGCGTTATATCAATGCTATGTTATAATTGATGACGGTTGACAGGAAAAGGTCGTCCAATGTAATATAAGTGTACAATTGAACAAAAAGTAATGAGAAAGAAAGTTTAAAAGAGAAAAAAGTTGTATAACGTTAGGTCACGGCAGCTGTTTATCTATGACAAAATAATAAAAACAGAGTGACGTTTGACAAACATAAGCTGTTCGTTCGAGTTGTTTTCTTGTTTTCTTAGCAGTGGCCACCATTATCAAGCTCATTCAGAACACTAAACACAGCAACCTGATTGGCTAAGCCTCCTGCGGGATATTCCCTCACTGATTAACACAGCAACCTGATTGGCTAAACCTCCTGCGGGATATTCCCTCACTGATTAACACAGCAACGTGATTGGCTAAACCTCCTGCGGGATATTCCCTCACTGATTAACACAGCAACCTGATTGGCTAAACCTCCTGCGGGATATTCTCTCACTGATTAACACAGCAACGTGATTGGCTAAACCTCCTGCGGGATATTCCCTCACTGATTAACACAGCAACGTGATTGGCTAAACCTCGCGTGGGATATTCCCTAAGTGTTACGGAAATGTACGAGTGAGCTGTAGATTTCCAGGAGCCCATGAGATTTTGTATATTATGTTCGAACAATGCACGAACACTTTACGCGCGATCACGCTTTTGGCACGATATCAAGTGGTGACGTCAGTTTCTTAGCTATATTATTGGAAATCATGGCCATATGCCACTGGATCTTCATTACGAAACCTCTTCTTTAGACAGACGATCACAAGTGGTTTCAAGTAGTGTTTTAATCTCGCCAAGCAAGACGGTGAAGAACGATAATCAAACTTTTCAAAAACATTAAAAACAATTATATAGTTAATATATAATAATTATAATAATAATATAATATAATAATATAATGATATACAGCCCTTTGCAAAAATTATGTAAATCAAGTATATCAGTATATCCATATACCGGGTGCATTATGGGTAATTTAAAAAGTCCCCTGAATGATGTTTCACGCAAGCAACATTGGTGAAACTATAGAATATTATGTAATTTAGTCTCTAGTTTGTTGTTTGTATGTCTGCTGCATATTTTGTGGAAAAACGCTAAACTAGTATTACCCATAATGCACCGATATATCAGTGGATATACTGATCTACTTGATTTACAGAATTTTTGCAATCGGCTGTTTTAGTGACTGACAATAAAACAATAATCACACTTTTCAGTTCATTACTGCAGTGATTATACTTCCATTCTTGAACTATTCGAAACCCATCCACACAAAGCTATCGAAAGTAGGAATTATTGATTGTATTCGTAACCACGAACCAGCCAATCGAACTTGCCCTCAGGCTTTCCGGTCCGCGGGAAGCCTGAGGGCAAGTTCGATTCCACAGGACTTGGTTACACAGCTAACTGACAAGCACGAGCTTCTAAAATGACCATAAATACCAGATCGATCGTACGAGCTTCTAAATGGCCACAAATATCAAGTTAGAATTCCCTGTGTTTAAAGTACAATGTCAATGGGCTCCTGACAATGTATTAATATAAATGTGTCATAAAAAGATTTCACAAAACATCCTATACTGATTATTAAAAATGGCAAAAACTTGATTTGTACCTTGGTAGAGGATAGAGCGCTCAAGTGTTGATCTTTAATTTGGGTACACCTTTTTATTTTGACTAAAACATCCGCTTAGCGTAACAGCCAGCGTATTTACTTCTGATATTAGCGATTTCCAAAGGAATTGTATTAACTTTTTCCTTAAATTGGATCTATATTTCAGTGACAAATCCTTGGAAAGGGTTTGAATCATCCTTAAATAGGGTCAGGGTTTCGACATCCCGGGGGCACACCCCTATCCTAAATTTCCGGGAGTGCCCCCCCCCCCCCCTCCACGGGTATTGAATTTCCGGTAGTGCCCCCCCCCCCCCCCCCCCCCCCGGGTATTGATGCTTCAGCTTCTTTCATCCATACTAACGAAATCGTGAGTTCACTGGCGCGAAAATGAATAACAACACGGCCAACGCAAGTCAAGTTTTTATTCTTCGTTCAAACGTTGAGATCATTTCTCTGTCTGTTGTATTAGCCATCATTATTGTACTGAGTGTCTGTGGGAATTTTCTGCTGATTTTGGCATTCATAAGGAACCAACGTCTTCTTTCTAGCTTCGCCAACAAGTTGATCATGAGCCTGGCCATGGCTGACTTTCTAACGGCTGCCTTTCCACTGAGTTACCAGCTTGCGACGGTCATCGATGTCCGTATTATCAGCGATGGCGGAGTGCTGTGTACTATCGGTGGATTAACATCGTATTCTTTCTTCTTTATCTCAGTCTTCACATTAGTAATGTTGAGTGTTGATCGTTTTGTCGCCCTTGGTTTCCCACTACGCTACATCCAACTCATGAAGCCTAAGCTTAAAGTATTCATGATCGCTTATCCATGGGTTCATGGCACACTTTTCTCCATCATTTGCGCATCATTTCTTGAGATTGAATTCAGCCCAGATAGTTTTGACTGTGGCTTATCTTGGAGGAAACGTTCGATGGCTTTTACTTTATCAATCTTATTGTTCCATGTCGTCATACCTTTGATTCTCATCGTTATTCTAAACTCCTGGACGATGATTTTGGTGCGTGCTCAGAACAGAAAAATACTGAGTTATGGTTTGGAAGAAATACAAAGAGATAACAAAGCTTCACTGAATCGAACGCAGCAGGCATGCAATAGACGAGGTAAGGCTGCGGGTTCACTTCCCGGTTTATTCTCTACCGCAGATAGAGGAAAGTAAGAAATATAGAGACTTATTATTCGCGTGATCGACAAGTTTAGTTTTTTTAAACTGATAAATAAAAGTATAAATGAAGCGACATAGTCAGGAGCCATGAAGTAAGTAAATCAGTTTCAGTATTGAAAACGCCTTTGATCATTTATATGTAAAAAGAGCTATAAATATATTTCTTTCTTAGGTAACTTTCGCTTTGAAAGTAATATAATGAACAGGAACTGCGCTGAATAACAACTTTACTTAGCAAGAACACTAGCTGTTCAAATAGTGAGAACTCCGCGGAGTGATTAAACTAGGTCTGTCAATTCGGTTTTATTTATGTGCCACCTATTGACTGTAATGTCGATTAGTGACGGTTCTTTGAGTACTTTGTATTTGCTTTTTTATTTTTTCTTCTGCTCTCTTTCTTCCTTTTATTAGTCTCGTGTTTGGCTTTTTTCTTTCTACGGTAATGATTCTTAAATATATTGTACTTACTTTTTCGTCTTTGAGCAAAAAGACAAAAGAACGCATCAATCAATATCGGTTTTCAGTGAACTCAAAACAGTTTCTCTTTTTGTTTTCGTTGATACAGAAGAAGCTGACTAAATTATGAGTATGTAACAGTACAAGGCGCCAATATCCAGGGCCATGCACAGCACAAAATGGCCCCCCCCCCCCCCCCAGCAGGGCGAAAATGATACCAAAAAGTACTGAGAACTGTACTATTTTTATTTATTTATTGCTGTTATATACGTACGTACGTAGGAAATTGATCGAGCCGAAATCACCAATTCATATTTTTGTTGTCAAAATTTGGACCTTTCGGTTGTTACGTGATTTCGGCTCGAACAATTTTTTTTTCTTTCCTCGTCAGAACATTACTAGGGACCTTAAAAGGCCGTTCACGAAGTTTAAAAAAAATCGTACGAGGGAATAACGCTTGGCAGCAGTTTTAGTGAAAATAGTGTCGTTTGAATATCAGCTGGCATTCACAAACGCGGCTTACAATGATACTTTTGAATACACCGTCGAAAGGCAGAATAGTTGAATTAGTATTTATGTTAAGCACAATAAAATCCAAGCAATATTGACGCGGAGCGAGCGAGTTAAAAAATACGGCAAACCGGTCATTCATGCGGGAACCACCTTAAATCAACTCATATGAGAAAATCGCTGATCTGAGACGTATGGCAGGACTGAGTAAAGATAAGAAATAATCAACCCCTGCATGAACTATTAGTACAGGCCGGCTTTTTTTAGATGAGTCCTGTATAAACAGTTCATGGTCTTTTAGTATAATATATTGTATGAATGATCATATAACTGATAGCTGAGAATGAGGGTTTATCACGTAATTTCAAAACTTATAGGAGACATAGGACAACTCAAGTACATTAAGGCCTGGGTCTCAAACTTTTCAAAATGGCGGCCGCAATTCAAGAGGGGGTAGTCTAATTCTTTCTCCTTGTAATATTTCTTCTGAACACTTTGGCAATTACAATATAGCCACGATGTTCACAATTACACATGATAGTTTCCATGGAAACATGGAATGTGACCTTTGAACTCTAATTTAAATAATTAATATAAAAGCTTCCTGCATCATATTAAAGCGTTTTACTATGCAGGGAATTGTTATACAAGTGAATCAGAGTTAGTCCATAGTATATATATCCAATGAGGACAATTGCAAATATTATCGGTAAGGCTGATTTAGGCTAAAATGAAATATGATACTTTCAATTTAAGATTGTTTAAAAATATTTTTCTTCACCGTCCTGGGGTTATAAGTAATGACTTACCCTCTATTCATATCCATAAAAATATCAGACATTTGTATGAAAACCTTCGTTGGTAGGCAACTCTTGCCTATCAGCGTAAATTTCCAAAGGTTCCGTATAAAATTTCGATTTTTGAAAATTCATATCTTCGCAATTTGTGAAGCGATCTTTTCCAAACTTCACATTTAAAAAAATTTCAACGAGCTCTTTCCAGCTATATGATAATCATTTTTTTGTCCTATGAGTTTTGAAATTACATGATAAACCCTCATTGTGATAATATTTTTCTCAGTCGAAAGCGAAAAAGAAATGCCTTTTTAAAAGTCGATAATAGAAATATACGTTATGAAAGCGGAAGGTCAACAAGTGATGATGTCACAGTCTAAAATTAGACTTGCTTCAAGTCGAACGTGTTAATTTAGTCCAAATATTCGTCGAATATTAGACTTTTTCGATTATTTGTTCCCGAGAGATTCCAACAGAAGATAGGGAAAACGGACTTTGAGAAAGTCTAGTGTAAAATCATCTTATTTTCCAAAACATTTGCCAGGAACGAAAAAAGATCGGCACGCGACATGAGGAACTGATGAATTATAATGATAGTAAAGAATATTTAGTGATATTTATATAGCGCTCATTCAACCATAATATAATATAAAGTTATAAGTTGAGAGAAAAGTAACAATAATAATTAGTATTTATAAAATAACTATATGATATAACGCGCTCTCTGATTGGCCAAAGGATGCGTATTCCGCGTGCTCTATGAGAACACAGTGCACGCGCGCGCAGAACAAAATTGAAAACTTGCTTTAAATTCTTCATATTCTTTGTAATATTTATTTAACATGATATCTTTCACGCACTACAAAGATCAAATATAGCGATGACTAGTTTCGTTCCTGTATGAACCTCGTTCATACAGGAACGAAACTAGTCATCGCTATTTGATCTTTGTAGTGCGTGAAAGATATCAAGTTAAATAAATATTACAAAGAATATGAAGCTAAGCAAGTCTTTCGCAGTCTCAATAAGACAAATATCCAGAAAATGCTTTAAATTCATACTTGTATTTTCAATACCACACAAGTGAATAGTACTTATCGCGCGCTCTGATTGGCTCGCCGCTCGAGGACTCAAGTGCATTAAGGCCTGGGTTTCAAAATGGCTGCCGTTTATTTGATGAGGGGGTAGTCTTTCTCCTTATCTTTGCAATCTTTTGCCTTAAAACTTTGACAAATAATATATAGCCACGACCTTAACAAAAAATTCATAACAGTTTCCATGGAAACTTGGTATGTGACCTTTGAACTCTAATTGAAATATAATTTTATAAAAGCCTTCTGCATTATAGTAAAGTGTTTTCATATGTCTGATATTTTTATGGATATGAATAGGGGGTAAGTCATTACTTATAATCCCAATGAGGACGGTGAAGAAAAATATTTTTAAATGATCTTAAATTGAAAGTATCATATTTCATTTTAGCCTAAATCAGCCTTACCGATAATATTTGCAATTGTCCTCATTTGATATATATACTATGGACTAACTCTGATTCACTTGTATAACAATTTCCTGCATAGTAAAACGCTTTAATATGATGCAGGAGGCTTTTATATTAATTATTTAAATTAGAGTTCAAAGGTCACATTCCATGTTTCCATGGAAAATATCATGTGTAATTGTGAACATCGTGGCTATATTGTAATTGCCAAAGTGTTAAGAAGAAATATTACAAGGAGAAAGAATTAGACTACCCCCTCTTGAATTGCGGCCGCCATTTTGAAAAGTTTGAGACCCAGGCCTTAATGTACTTGAGGACTCGCGCCTCGGTAAATATCCACCACTACTCACCTATAAATCTAAGAAATCTATGGCTATAAAATCGAAGAAGCTGTTATGGTTACTTTGCATTGTTTGTTTGTTTTGAACCATGTTTGGTATAGTGACCCAAATATGGAGGCCTCCTGACGTCACCATGCCGGATTATGACGGAAAAAACGCACGTTCTGCAAACCTTGGAAATTGACATTTGAAAAGCGCGCGCTTTTTTCATTGCCCAAAGAATGATTCATATTTTTCTGATTTTCTTTCAGCCATGATTGAGGCCAAGCTTGCCAAAATCTCCATCGTCATTGTGATTGTCTTTCTCCTGTGCTGGGCCCCGTATGTAGTTACCAGGTCCCTGGCGTTCGTGGGGCTTAGTCTCTCCTCGGCAATAATGTCAGGGGGAGCATGGTCAGTTCATGTTTCATCGTTTGTCAATCCAATCATTTATTCATCTCTTCGAGCTGACTTGCGCAAATCAATGTTTCGTGTTTTCTACTGTGAGGCCAGAACTGTCCCTTCAACGACTACAGGAATTGGAACCGTTGGTTCTACTGTCTCTCAGTGATGACACTCATAGTGGTTTGAAAATGCAACGTCAATCGCTGACGGGGATTAGACACCCGAATGAACCACCATTTGATGACGGTTGACAGGAAAAGGTCGTCGAATACGGCAACATTTCCAATGTAATATAAGTGTACAATTGAACAAAAAGTAATGAGAAAGAAAGTTTAAAAGAGAAAAAGTTTTATAACGTTAGGTCACGGCAGCTGTTTATCTATGACAAAATATATTTAAACAGAGTGACGTTTGACAAACATAAGCTGTTCGTTCGAGTTGTTTTCTTGTTTTCTTAGCAGTGGCCACCATTATCAAGCTCATTTAGAACACTAATCATCATAGCAACCTGATTGGCTAAACCTCCTGAGGGATATTCTCTCACTAATTAACATAGCAGCCTGATTGGCTAAACCTCTTGCGGGATATTCCCTCACTAATTAACATAGCAACGTGATTGGCTAAACCTCCTGCGGGATATTCCCTCACTGATTAACACAGCAACCTGATTGGCTAAACCTCGTGAGGGATATTCCCTCACTAATTAACATGCCAACCTGATTGGTTAAACCTCGTGCGGGATATTCCCTCACTAATTAACATAGCAACCTGATTGGCTATACCTCGTGAGGGATATTCCCTCACTAATTAACATAGCAATCTGATTGGTTAAACCTCGTGCGGGATATTCCCTCACTAATTAACATAGCAACCTGATTGGCTAAACCTCGTACGGGATATTCTCTCACTAATTAACATAGCAACCTGATTGGTTAAACCTCGTGCGGGATATTCCCTCACTAATTAACATAGCAACCTGATTGGTTAAACCTCGTGCGGGATATTCCCTCACTGAATAACATAGCAACCTGATTGGCTAAACCTCGTGCGGGATATTCCCTCACTAATTATCATAGCAACCTGATTGGTTAAACCTCGTGCGGGATATTCCCTCACTAATTAATATAGCAACCTGATTGGCTAAACCTCGTGCGGGATATTCCCTCACTAATTAACATAGCAACCTGATTGGTTAAACCTCGTGCGGGATATTCCCTCACTGATTAACACAGCAACTTGATTGGCTAAACCTCTTGCGGGATATTCCCTCACTAATTAACATAGCAACTGATTGACTAAACCTCCTGCGGGATATTCCCTCACTAATTAACGTAGCAACCTGATTGGCTGAACCTCGTGCGGGATATTCCCTCACTAATTAACATAGAAACCTGATTGGCTAAACCTCGTGCGGGATATTCCCTCACTAATTAACATAGCAACCTGATTGGTTAAACCTCGTGCGGGATATTCCCTCACTGATTAACATAGCAACTGGCTGATTGGCTAAACCTCGTGCGGGATATTCCCTCACTAATCAACATAGCAACCTGATTGGTTAAACCTCGTGCGGGATATTCCCTCACTGATTAACACAGCAACTTGATTGGCTAAACCTCTTGCGGGATATTCCCTCACTAATTAACATAGCAACTGATTGGCTAAACCTCCTGCGGGATATTCCCTCACTAATTAACATAGCAACCTGATTGGCTAAACCTCGTGCGGGATATTCCTTCACTGATTAACATAGCAACTGGCTGATTGGCTAAATCTCGTGCGGGATATTCCCTCACTAATCAACATAGCAACCTGATTGGTTAAACCTCGTGCGGGATATTCCCTCACTGATTAACACAGCAACTTGATTGGCTAAACCTCCTGCGGAATATTCCCTCACTAATTAACATAGCAACCTGATTGGTTAAACCTCCTGCGGGATATTCCCTCACTAATTAACATAGCAACCTGATTGGTTAAACCTCATGCGGGATATTCCCTCACTAATTAACATAGCAACCTGATTGGCTAAACCTCGTGCGGGATATTCCCTCACTAATTATCATAGCAACCTGATTGGTTAAACCTCGTGCGGGATATTCCCTCACTAATTAATATAGCAACCTGATTGGCTAAACCTCGTGCGGGATATTCCCTCACTAATTAACATAGCAACCTGATTGGTTAAACCTCGTGCGGGATATTCCCTCACTGATTAACACAGCAACTTGATTGGCTAAACCTCTTGCGGGATATTCCCTCACTAATTAACATAGCAACTGATTGACTAAACCTCCTGCGGGATATTCCCTCACTAATTAACGTAGCAACCTGATTGGCTGAACCTCGTGCGGGATATTCCCTCACTAATTAACATAGAAACCTGATTGGCTAAACCTCGTGCGGGATATTCCCTCACTAATTAACATAGCAACCTGATTGGTTAAACCTCGTGCGGGATATTCCCTCACTGATTAACATAGCAACTGGCTGATTGGCTAAACCTCGTGCGGGATATTCCCTCACTAATCAACATAGCAACCTGATTGGTTAAACCTCGTGCGGGATATTCCCTCACTGATTAACACAGCAACTTGATTGGCTAAACCTCTTGCGGGATATTCCCTCACTAATTAACATAGCAACTGATTGGCTAAACCTCCTGCGGGATATTCCCTCACTAATTAACATAGCAACCTGATTGGCTAAACCTCGTGCGGGATATTCCTTCACTGATTAACATAGCAACTGGCTGATTGGCTAAATCTCGTGCGGGATATTCCCTCACTAATCAACATAGCAACCTGATTGGTTAAACCTCGTGCGGGATATTCCCTCACTGATTAACACAGCAACTTGATTGGCTAAACCTCCTGCGGAATATTCCCTCACTAATTAACATAGCAACCTGATTGGTTAAACCTCCTGCGGGATATTCCCTCACTAATTAACATAGCAACCTGATTGGTTAAACCTCATGCGGGATATTCCCTCACTAATTAACATAGCAACCTGATTGGTTAAACCTCGTGCGGGATATTCCCTCACTGATTAACATAGCAACCTGATTGGCTAAACCTCATGCGGGATATTCTCTCACTAATTAACATGCCAACCTGATTGGTTAAACCTCGTGCGGGATATTCCCTCACTAATTAACATAGCAACCTGATTGGCTAAACCTCCTGCGGGATATTCCCTCACTAATTAACATAGCAACCTGATTGGTTAAACCTCATGCGGGATATCCCCTCACTAATTAACATAGCAACCTGATTGGCTAAACTTCCTGCGGGATATTCCCTCACTAATTAACATAGCAACCTGATTGGCTAAACCTAGCAACCTGATTGGCTATACCTCGTGCGGGATATTCCCTCACTGATTAACATAGCAACCTGATTGGCTAAACCTCGTGCGGGATATTCCCTCACTAATTAACATAGCAACCTGATTGGCTAAACCTCGTGCGGGATATTCCCTCACTAATTAACATAGCAACCTGATTGGCTAAACCTCGTGCGGGATATTCCCTCACTAATTAACATAGTAACAGCAACTTGATTGGCTAAACCTCCTGCGGGATATTCCCTAAGTGTTACGGAAATATACGAGTGAGCTGTAGATTTCGTATTCTGTTCGAACAATGCACGAACACTTCACGCGCGATCACGCTTTTGGCACGATATCAAGTGGTGACGTCAGTTTCTTAGCTATATCCGTATTGGAAATCATGGCCATATGCCACTGGATCTTCATTACGAAACGTCTTCTTTAGACAGACGATCACAAGTGGTTTCAAGTAGACGTGTTTTAATCTCACCAAGCAAGACGGCGGTGAAGAACGATAATCAAACTTTTCAAAAACAATAAAAAACAATTATATACTGTAGTTCAGTCTTTAATGTGAGTATGGCGAGACTTAATTCTGTTTTAGTGACTGACAATAAAACAATAATCACACTTTTCAGTTCATTACTGCAGTGATTATACTTTCATTAGTGAACTATTCGAAACCCATCCACACAAAGCTAGGATTCGAAAGTAGGAATTATTGATTGTATTCGTAACCACGAACCAGCCAATCAGTGAGTTTCTTGGCACGTAGTTAATTTCCTCTCGACTTGTACCTTGGAAAGACGTGTTGAAAGACTCTTGAAGTATGACTACCAACACGACCAATACAAGCCTACTTTACCAAGAACCTCATAATCGTTCCAAGGCAGCAATGTTAACATTATCCGTGTTCATGGCAATCATTATTGTACTGAGTGTCTGTGGGAATTTTCTGCTGATTTTGGCATTCATAAGGAACCAACGTCTTCTTTCTAGCTTCGCCAACAAGTTGATCATGAGCCTGGCCATGGCTGACTTTATAACGGCTGCCTTTCCACTGAGTTACCAGCTTGCGACGGTCATCGATGTCCGTATTATCAGCGATGGCGGAGTGCTGTGTAAAGTTGGTGGACTTGCAACATACGCTTTATTTTTTGTTTCGCTTTTGACTATGGTGATGTTAAGTGTTGATCGTTTCGTTGCTCTTGGATTTCCGTTGCAATACTCTCTTCGCATGACATTCCGAGTCAGGACAAGTATGATCGTCTATCCTTGGTTGCACGGCGCACTTTTCTACATATTTTGTTACCTTTTCACTGAAATTGAGTTTGAATGGGAAAGTTTGGCATGTGGGTTCTCGTGGAAGAACACTTCAATGGGTCTCAATCTCTACCTGTTGATAGTTCACGTTGCTATTCCGTTTGTTCTGCTGTTGGGACTGTGTTCTTGGACAGTACGCTTAGTACGTTCTCAAAACAAAGAAATACTTCACCAGACACGAGTTTCTCCGACCAAGGATTCCCGCACAAACAGACAATTAAGAGACGCTAGGCGAGGTATAAGTGAGTGTATATGTCTTTTGCTTTAAGTTTGGTTACTTCTGTCCTTCCTTCGAATTCCTTCCCTCCTTAGCTTCCCGGCTTTCAGTAATTCTCGCTTCCTCCCTTCCTTCCTTTAGTCATTACTCCATTCAACCGTTTCTCCTTTCCTTTTTCCCATCCCATTTCTTCCTCCTATATATCATGTTACGCAGGAGACCATGGTTACGTCAGTAAATATTTCTGATTGGGACACTATATATGTTGCGTACTAGTCCCCTGTTCCGTATTTACACTACATGTCAAAACAAACAATGTCATGGGAGGTGTGGGGGAGTCGATTGCAACCTTTCTTTCTTCAAGTAAAAATGAATATAATAATCAATGTACCCGATCAGTATCCTTCCTTTATATTCGAGATATACAACAATATGTCTCTATTTTCTCTTTCAGCTTCAGAAATCAAACTTACTAAAATCTCTATCGTCATTGTCTTCATCTTCCTATTTACTTGGAGCCCGTATGTAATCACCAGAGGTTTAATCGCTTTTGCAGGGACTACATTTTCCACTGACGTACAGGCATGGACAGCACTGGTTGTGTACATCTCCTTGTTTTCAAATCCCATCATTTATTCTTCCTTGAGAGCTGATTTGCGATATCAAATGTGTAGAATTTGCTAGATTTATGAACTGATTTCATGTGCAGGATTTGATTAGTTTGGCACAAAGACACTATCGTATCGACTTCCGTAGGGGACAAAACTGATTATATGACGACAGTCCTCTACAAATGCTCCGTATGTACATGACCACTTACATAGTTTTATACAAATAGTTATAACGAATTATTATAGTTTTGGAGGGCACAGGGTCATCAGTTTATACAAACTGTCACGTGCTACCCTCGATAGATAAAGTCTATTATTAGTATTATAGTTATTGGAGGGCCACAGGGTCATCAGTTTATACAAACTGTCACGTGCTACCCTCGATAGATAAAGTCTATTATTATTATTATAGTTATTGGAGGGCCACAGGGTCATCAGTTTATACAAACTGTCACGTGCTACCCTCGATAAATAAAGTCTATTCATGATTGATTCAATAGTAAGGATATAAATATACAACGTTTCGGTAGCATACTTGCACCATCATTAGGTAGAAGTGAGATAATTATGTACATAATCAAGAATAAGAAATGATGGTCATCAGTTATATATAATTGAAGATAAATTTGCCAGCTTACAGCTATTTCAAAAACCGTTGATACTGAATACTGCATTCTAAATAGTGTATTCCAAGACCGAAATGCATTTTGGGACTCGATCGTGTAATATTGTCTAAAGTAATATAAATAATAATAATTTATTTTATTTTTTGTGTATTCCATCAGAAACAATATACTAGCTCCATATGGCGAACAAATCGCTGTATATTTACTTTTCATTTCAAAATAACAAGGCCCACAATGCCCTTTGGTCTTGGAATGCACAGTTTTCAACTTTTTTGAAATAGCTGTATACGAACAATCATTTCATTGCATTATAAATGAATAACTTATTAGGCATTCGTTTGGATTATAACCGTGCATAAATATTTAAAACGGTGTCTGTTGTAGAGAATCGAATCAGCACCCCTCTCTATTAAATATGTGTCTCCCCTCAAAACTTCAAAAATAAGCGCGCCCTGCGTGGGGCAAGCCTTCTTGAGATTGCTTTACGGGCAAAACGTATACACGTATTTCAATAAAGGTTGTCGAGGACATCAGTCCATAGGTAATAGGTTATACGTCGTTGCAAGACCGAACTGCATTATGGTAATAGCTTGAATAACTAAAAAGGTATGAAAAGCTGCTGATATCGTGCGTATTTCAATTTCAACAGACCAAGACAAATTTTGAATCGAATTTTATGAAATATTTCCGGCATAAATGCTATTCAAGCTGTTACCACAATGCAGTTCGGTCTTGGAAAGACGTATTGGAAAGACGTATAACCTATTGCCTATGGACTGATGTCCTTGACAACCTTTTTTGAAATAGGTGTATATAGGAAATTTGCTGTGACCGCAGTTCACTACTAATGGGTGCACTTATATAGGGGTATATACACCTATTCCAATAAACGTTGACAACAGGCGATCTGAAATGGATGATCTGAGATGTAGACAAATTATTGGAAACTGAGAGTCTTTCGTTAGTAACGTGCGAAATTCATTCATTAATTGACCTCAAGTATGGAATCACGCTTGGTGTTCGAACGAGTCTGGCGGAGGTTAACGTGAATTTGCAGAATTTTCAAAAGTTTCAGATCATCCAATTCAGATCGACCGTTGTCAACGTTTTTTGAAATAGGTATACACCTATTTCAAAAAACGTTGGCATCTGAAATCTGAATCTGAAATCCGTGAATCTGTGACCTAAAAACATTCATAGCCACACTATTCGCCAACGCAGGTCTTCGTCTAATGGTCGTGTAGGCATATTCCAGTAATTAAAAGATAGATCACAACTCATACCCACAATAATAATAAGATTTCAGATTCAGATTTCAGATGCCAACGTTTTTTGAAATAGGTGTATACACAGTTACCCATCTGATTAAAAAACGTGCCCCTTCCGCGGCTACGCCGTGCATGACCATGTATGACCATGCACTTTGTAAATCAGTTGCGTAGGCACCTAGCCTAATTTGTTTATGCCAATGGCCGCAAGTGGTCACTTACGGCTGGGCGGAATCTTTAATACTGTTAAGATAGAGTGATGTAAACACGTAAAACACTTGCTGTGCGTCTAATTTAACCAAAGTCACTTGAATAGAATTCGCGTTTCCGATTGTTATTTTTTAATATTCTTAAGAAATGTTGCTTCAAATGCAAAGG
Organism: Actinostola sp. cb2023; assembly: GCA_033675265.1. NCBI lineage: Eukaryota > Metazoa > Cnidaria > Anthozoa > Actiniaria > Actinostolidae > Actinostola > Actinostola sp. cb2023. Next base: position 123,470 of record JAUJYZ010000878.1, on the reverse strand, counting down.
TATTATTAACAATAGAAATTTGCATTTTGTTCGTTTTCGGTAGCCAGTGGATTGACTCGGGTTGGAGTAACCAAACATAGTATGTTTCTTTATACGCGAAATACACATTGTACGGGAACACGCAATACTGAGCTAATGTATGAATTCATTGCTGTGTTCTGGGGGGTTATATCAGAGCTCTAACAATTCACCCACCATCACGTTTAATTCTTCATCCCAATTACTACTCGTCTGAGCTGAATGTTTTGGATTCGATGGCAAACTAACTAGATTTTGTCTTTTTTTAACCTCGTTTAGTCGTTATTTTTTCTCTAATTTCCACCCCTCTACTTCAGCTAATATTTGGTCCATTTCACCCTCCATTGCTTCGTTCAGTTTGGGAATTTCCTTCGAGTCTTCGGCTGTTTCCATGGCATCAATCAATTCATCTAGTCCAGAATCTTGACTGGATTGTGAGGAACTGCTTGCTTCAGAACTGCGATCATCATCATCGCTTACTTCATCATTGTGTAATGCGGCTCCTCGAACATCCTTGAAGTCGTTCCTCCGTCTTTCAGCATCGTCGAAAATTTGTTCTAAATTTCTCTCGTCCTCTTTGGTAAATCTAACGTTCGTTTCTTTTTGAAGTTTCTCCTTGTCAGCTTGCATCGTCTCTACATCGTTAAGCACCGTCTCTAACTCTGCGTCGCTCACTATATCATAGTTGGAACTCGGTTGTCCTTCGGGTAATTTCTTGTGGGATAGCTTCGACATTTTGATATATGAGTTATAATAATGTATATAATTATATCAGAATGTAGAATTACAGCCTTCTCAGTGACAGGTGTTGAATTGAGATCTTGTAAACTTCAAGGACTTTAATAATAAACCTTCTCCTGGTTGATAATTAGCGATGTTATGGTTTCTCACAGTGGTAGTGTTTACCCGGCCAATCATGTAGCAATATGTTAATGGATGTGTGGTGCAGTAGAATTGATGGTATGTCGAATTGATGGAGGTGCTGGATGAAATCAGACTTGTCAAACAAGAGCCGACACACTCAATTATTTTTTAAAAGCTTTTTCGAATTTGTATAATCGATAAATGGGTAATACAACACCTCTAACTTTTGTTCCGGTATAAATATTCCTTTTTCTTTGAAAAAAAAAGTCATTAAAAATTAACAAAAGCTTGAGAGAAAGGAAGTGTTTGATAAAAATAAACATGAAACTGGATGTGACGTGCTTCATGATCATAATACATACAAGAGACAGAAATTACCAAACCGTTATGGACGGTATTTTAAAAGCCAACTACAATGGGCTGTTATGTTGGCTATTCATTGGGAGAACAAACGGTTAGACGAACTGCAATCAAAGGGTTTTTCTTCACAATAAATAAAACAGGTTTTTCAGATCTGCGCATGCGCCGGCTTTATGGGGTACTTGACCCATGTTTCGGTATGGGGGTGCCTCTGAGGGTTTGAAACCCTGACCCTATTTAGGGCAAAAAAGTCTAAAAAACCTACCCTGTCTAGGACAACACCCTCTATTTTAGTAGCCTCCTTTGCAGACGTTTTAATGAAAAGCGAATCAACTAAAACGTCTGCAAAGGAGGCTACTATTTTAGGACCCTGTTTAGGACAAAGGGCAAAATACACACTGTCTTCTTTTACACAATTTTACAATTTTAACGCGTTTTATGGTGACCGATTTTAATGCGTTTTATGGTGACCGATGACCTGCTAAAGACTGGCAAGAGTCTCGGATCTCGGATGGCTAAATACCGGATGAAACCATATTTAGCGACGACAATCGTGCATTACCATACCCTGTTTAGGACAGACTCACATAAAATTATATACCCTGTTCAGGACAGAGAGGCCAAAAACCATACCCTGTCCAGTGGCACGTCCCCGTATAGCCCATATATGGGAGATGGGAGTACCCCCCCCCCCCCCCCCCCCCCCCCGGGATGCCGGCATGCTTTATAAAACTATACTCATTTAGTTGCCCTTGTCTTATTGATAAATGTCTTTAGTTTAACACTTCTAACCGCCCGAAACCGGTCAGGCTTTCTCGTGGATTTAGTACACGAGTTATGAAATTTTTATTTACTGTCAGCAAGAGAACATGTCATTTCTCGGGTTTACCTCGGTGTAAAAACCTCTGACGTAATTGCTTTTTTCTCATCTCACTTCGTTCTAAGTTCTAAAGATTTAAAGGGTCAAGAAAAACCTTTGCAGTACTAGCATATTGTGGTTATTTTGAAAATTAGCGATACAGTTGTCTTACAGTGTTTGTATGTCTTACACATGCCCATTTCTCTCGCTGATGAAATTCTATTGTTATCGCGCCACAAGATGGCCGTGTAGGGCTAATGTTAAGGGAGGCTCTAGGCAGGCGTTGGGATCGTTGTTTATTCACTGAAGCTCTTGCTGGCTAGGACTAATTACAAGTTGTGGTGCGGTCACCTTTATAGTGACGCACTAATTGTCTATCATTATATCAATGTCAGTTTAATCTAGGGTTGTGATTGGCTATATCCTATGTGCTTCTAGATTACAATTATCAAATACGCAGCTAAGTCGTACCAGTAATCTAAAGATTCTATATAGTTAACTTCTGCAACACTGCAACAAAGTTACACTGTTGGATAGTAATAATTATAAGTTATCTGATTGTGTCTAAATATTGTAAGTGGAAAATAGGAATAAGAAGTTCTGACGAAGTATAGTGTCTTGCATGGGGTGTGGTAGATAATTGTGTGTGGTCTATGCCAAAATAGGAGGAGACTAAATGATAAGATTATAAGAAATTGCATGATCTAGAATACCATCTGGTTCTAGAGATAATGGAATTAAAGTCTTAATGATATTAACTTAGCTTATCTAGAAGTGTTTGAGAATATACAGCAATTAATAGTATCGGATTAAATCAGTGATTCTGTCGGTGTCACACTAATATGGGAAACTGGTTTTTCTAGCCATTCTATTTGTTGATGCTGCTCAGAATCTTTTGCAAACCTATTTTTTAAGGAAAACCAAGACTTTGACGCAAAGAAATCTCGAAAATAAACCGATTCTGAAAAATTCCTCTCAAAATTACATAACGTAAATATTTTCCATATAGGGCTATGGGAAAACTGGTTTTTCCTGATTTCTAGCCATATTCTATTTGTTGATACTGCTCAGAATCTTTTGCAAACCTATTTTTGAAAGAAAACCAAGACTTTGACGCAAAGAAGTCTCGAAAATAAACCGATTCTGAAAAATTCCTCTCAAAATTACATAACGTAAATATTTTCCATATAGGCCTAATATGGGAAAACTGTTTTTTCCTAATTTCTAGCCATTCTATTTTTTGATGCTGCTTAGAATCTTTTGCAAACCTATTTTTGAAGAAACCAAAACTTTGACGCAAAGAAGTCTCGAAAATAAACCGATTCTGAAAAATTTCTCTCAAAATTACATAACGTAAATATTTTCCATATAGGCCTAATATGGGAAAACTGTTTTTTCCTAATTTCTAGCCATTCTATTTTTTGATGCTGCTCAGAATCTTTTGCAAACCTAATTTTTAAGGAAAAGCAAGACATTAACGCAAAGAAATCTCGAAAATAAACCGATTCTGAAAATTTCCTCTCAAAAGTACATAACGTAAATATTTTCCATAGAGCTAATATGGGAAAACTGGCATATGGTTTTTCCTAATTTCTAGCCATTCTATTTTTTGATGCTGCTCAGAATCTTTTGCAACCCTACTTTTTAAGGAAAACCAAGACTTTGACGCAAAGAAATCTCGAGAATAAACCGATTCTGAAAAATTCCTCTCAAAATTACATAACGTAAATATTTTCCTGGCTGTAAAAACCGGATTGCCGGTTCTGAAGGTGGTAAAGGTTTTGACGATTTGTCGTGCCCAAGTACTTATGGGAAGGGTATACGTAATGTATATATATTCACTGCAACAAACTCAAAGTATCAAGTAGATTTTTGTTTAATTATTTACAAATTTTAAAGCCAGCTGATTTGATAAGGCCTCGAAACATCCCGTTGCTTTTCTTACATGTTTGATAAGCATATAGCTTAGTGAAAAAAGTTAATATTCGTCGTCATACAAGCCTCAGGCCACGGTTGTATATACACACTATCCGTTGGATAAATCCTTATAGTGGATAACTTTATTAGATAACATCAATTTATACACTGGATAAGGATGTATCCGATGGATAGCGCTATCCACCTTTCATACAACCAGGACCAGGTATTCACTACGTAGCAAACTTGTACCATGTGTAAACGTGCCCTAAGCTTGCGTCAAGGCAGTTTTCACAAGGCATCTTGTACTGCAGCTAATGCTTGCGTCGCTAGTGATCAGGCTTTTAGGGGACTTATAATTATTACCTTGTTGGGCTCACATTTGAAAAAAACCCATCAGTTTTTCTTTCTGGCTTATGTTAAACACGAAGCCCAACAGCATTGATGATTTAATCATATATGTGTGCAGATGGTGTAACGTTATGTAACAAATAACACAATCCTGTTTGGAGTTCCTGTGTCATAACAAAAATAACTCTGCAGTTCCAGTCTTTTGGTATAAAAGTTCAAGTGTCGTGACGTAAGCCATGCATTATATACTGAGTCAGAACTATGGAATGTCTTGTACTTCCTCTTCTAGGCGTACACAGGTGGGCGTGGCAGCAGCCATCGATGGTGAGGTGTTACTTTTGTGACTACAATCACTATGAACACTGTTTTCACTCCCCAGCGGGGTACCGGGCAGTGATACATCCACATGTACTTGGACCTCTCGTGGCTCATCGTCATCTGGAAAGAAATTTGTTCAGTCAGGTACAAGTGTATGGTCAGGATTACACTAGCATAAATACCATACACTCATGGCACCATATTACATATAATAGACAAGCTGCCACCGTTACAACCTCGTTCCTGGTTCTTCTCCTCTCCTCCCAAATGTTGAAGAGCTAATGGTTGACTCCACTAATGAGCAATGCATTACTAAGTCTGTGTATGTTGCTTGTGCTTATGTTTATGTCGCTAGAGTAAACCAGGCTATATTGATGAAATTAACACACTGTTAATGCATGTTAATAATATCGCACTTTATTTAAGTACTCATAGAACAGACCCTAGATTTTGATTCAGTCATATATTGAACCAGTTTAGAATTTGACATATCTCACCATCTTCAATGTCCCGCACTACATCGTGGTCTTTAATAGCAGCAACAGCAATCACGTGATCATCAGTCTGTATAGGCGTGGCCTGGATACCATGTTCCAGGGCAGTACCTGGGCGAGATGGTCTCGACGATGACCTTGCAGACATGGAACGCTCCATTCTCCGCTGACTTTTGGCGCTACCTGTTCGAGAAGGAGCTCGTCGACCAGATGACCGTAGACTAGACGACCGTCTACGCATGCGTGCTATGGCTTCTGGATAAACAGTAACATTGGAGTCAAAAATAGCTACAAATACGTGACACTCGAATGGCTTAATATACAACTGAAATGAGAATTGTAAGTATAACTTCCATAAGCTGCCCACCCGCATTTGTAACATCACTTTTCATTCGATTTGTTTTAATTTGAGTCAGGAATAGTGCAGTCCTGCGAGTTTGCTTTTGTCCAGTGAAAATTCCATTGCTTAATTTTGAACGATTAGTACGTCTATGAAAATGATGGTAAATTTAAATGATGGTCAAGTTACCTTCTGGTATGTTGTCAGGTGCTATCCTACCATTCAAGGCTTCTACAAGTGGTATTTGCTCGTAGCCTGGTATATAGTCATCACTGTCACTAGGACCCTATACATGATGACATGAGGTTATTGTAACAACGTACAAAATGTGCACAGACAAGTGGTATTTGCTCGTAGCCTGGTATATAGTCATCACTGTCACTAGGACCCTATACATGATGACATGGTAAGAGGTTATTGTAACAACGTACAAAATGTGCACAGACAAGTGGTATTTGCTCGTAGCCTGGTATATAGTCATCACTGTCACTAGGACCCTATACATGATGACATGGTAAGAGGTTATTGTAACAACGTACAAAATGTGCACAGACAAGTGGTATTTGCTCGTAGCCTGGTATATAGTCATCACTGTCACTAGGACCCTATACATGATGACATGGTAAGAGGTTATTGTAACAACGTACAAAATGTGCAATGCATAGACAAGTGGTATTTGCTCGTAGCCTGGTATATAGTCATCACTGTCACTAGGACCCTATACATGATGACATGAGGTTATTGTAACAACGTACAAAATGTGCAATGCACAGACAAGTGGTATTTGCTCGTAGCCTGGTATATAGTCATCACTGTCACTAGGACCCTATACATGATGACATGGTAAGAGGTTATTGTAACAACGTACAAAATGTGCACAGACAAGTGGTATTTGCTCGTAGCCTGGTATATAGTCATCACTGTCACTAGGACCCTATACATGATGACATGGTAAGAGGTTATTGTAACAACGTACAAAATGTGCACAGACAAGTGGTATTTGCTCGTAGCCTGGTATATAGTCATCACTGTCACTAGGACCCTATACATGATGACATGGTAAGAGGTTATTGTAACAACGTACAAAATGTGCACAGACAAGTGGTATTTGCTCGTAGCCTGGTATATAGTCATCACTGTCACTAGGACCCTATACATGATGACATGAGGTTATTGTAACAACGTACAAAATGTGCACAGACAAGTGGTATTTGCTCGTAGCCTGGTATATAGTCATCACTGTCACTAGGACCCTATACATGATGACATGAGGTTATTGTAACAACGTACAAAATGTGCACAGACAAGTGGTATTTGCTCGTAGCCTGGTATATAGTCATCACTGTCACTAGGACCCTATACATGATGACATGGTAAGAGGTTATTGTAACAACGTACAAAATGTGCAATGCACAGACAAGTGGTATTTGCTCGTAGCCTGGTATATAGTCATCACTGTCACTAGGACCCTATACATGATGACATGGTAAGAGGTTATTGTAACAACGTACAAAATGTGCACAGACAAGTGGTATTTGCTCGTAGCCTGGTATATAGTCATCACTGTCACTAGGACCCTATACATGATGACATGGTAAGAGGTTATTGTAACAACGTACAAAATGTGCACAGACAAGTGGTATTTGCTCGTAGCCTGGTATATAGTCATCACTGTCACTAGGACCCTATACATGATGACATGGTAAGAGGTTATTGTAACAACGTACAAAATGTGCAATGCATAGACAAGTGGTATTTGCTCGTAGCCTGGTATATAGTCATCACTGTCACTAGGACCCTATACATGATGACATGGTAAGAGGTTATTGTAACAACGTACAAAATGTGCAATGCACAGACAAGTGGTATTTGCTCGTAGCCTGGTATATAGTCATCACTGTCACTAGGACCCTATACATGATGACATGAGGTTATTGTAACAACGTACAAAATGTGCACAGACAAGTGGTATTTGCTCGTAGCCTGGTATATAGTCATCACTGTCACTAGGACCCTATACATGTTGACATGGTAAGAGGTTATTGTAACAACGTACAAAATGTGCAATGCATAGACAAGTGGTATTTGCTCGTAGCCTGGTATATAGTCATCACTGTCACTAGGACCCTATACATGATGACATGGTAAGAGGTTATTTGTAACAACGTACAAAATGTGCACAGACAAGTGGTATTTGCTCGTAGCCTGGTATATAGTCATCACTGTCACTAGGACCCTATACATGATGACATGGTAAGAGGTTATTGTAACAACGTACAAAATGTGCACAGACAAGTGGTATTTGCTCGTAGCCTGGTATATAGTCATCACTGTCACTAGGACCCTATACATGATGACATGGTAAGAGGTTATTGTAACAACGTACAAAATGTGCAATGCACAGACAAGTGGTATTTGCTCGTAGCCTGGTATATAGTCATCACTGTCACTAGGACCCTATACATGATGACATGGTAAGAGGTTATTGTAACAACGTACAAAATGTGCACAGACAAGTGGTATTTGCTCGTAGCCTGGTATATAGTCATCACTGTCACTAGGACCCTATACATGATGACATGGTAAGAGGTTATTGTAACAACGTACAAAATGTGCACAGACAAGTGGTATTTGCTCGTAGCCTGGTATATAGTCATCACTGTCACTAGGACCCTATACATGATGACATGGTAAGAGGTTATTGTAACAACGTACAAAATGTGCACAGACAAGCTTGATTCATGTGAAAAAGGTCACTTATATTTCATTGATTTGGGGAAAACATATTAAAATAATCATTGAGATCATCATCACTGCCGTATCATTTTCACTACCACCCCCATCATGTGCCGCTGTCATTATTATCACTGCTATCCTTTTCCCTGCTTGTCCATTCTCATCATCATCACTCTCTAGTTTACCTGATGTCCTCTGGCTTCTGGAGATGTCTTTTTGACATAAGCGCATATCTGTAGTAATGCATGGAATGCTGCAAAAAGAATTGTAAACTGTCATGCTGCATTAATGAAGTAAGGGTGGTCAAGTGGCAAGAGCAGACCACTGTGGTCAATTCAAGGACTGGGTGCCTCATGAATATCAGTTGAAGAGTACTCTGGTTTTCCTCACTCAGTTAAAATGAACTAGTGAGATGAGTGGATAGTATGTGTGAGAGTAGTGTCCCTACTAGCAGTACTGCTAAAACACTTACCTGATCTACATATAGGACAATTGCTGGATTGGTAACGTAGCGAATCAGCTGTTGAAGAAAATTTATATATCACTATAATAAATGTTCACGTCAAGACAACGCTAACGGTTGTGGTCATGTACATTAGTATATAAATAATATACATGTATAAAATGTGCCAAAACAGCCAATTTTCAACTTTAAAGCTTAACTAATCCTAAGGGTTCGAGTTCGTCTACATATACATGTACATATAATGAGGCTAAATGAAATTTAGGCAAGGTTAAACTCGAGACAATGCTGGCCAGCGGTCTTGCTTCGGTACCCGAAGCGTGGGGGACCCCTAGACTTGGGCAGGGGCTACAAATACATGTGTCATCCGCTGTTCGCCCCTTTTGCTGTCCGTTGTGGAGTCAACAGGCGCTTGAGCGAATCGAGAATGTCATTGCTAAGCTGATCATTGCGGATCAATTTATGTCTCGCCGTATCACTCGCAACAGCATGGGGTTTAACTATATTCCGCCATGAGTTCTTCATCTGTTGGGGATTTTCGGGGTGTGCACGTGGCAAGCTCAACATCACAACACGGCTTGTCTTCGGGGTTGGTTGTGGTGGCTTGAAAAGCAACGAGGCATAATAACTTAAGCCATGCACATGTAGCTTTTTAGTCACACAATTTGCTCTATCAAAATATATCCTTTGACAAAACTTACCACAAGCTCGACACAAGCATAAATGCCGACATGGAAGGATAAGGGTGTCCCGCATTTCACACATGCATATTACACATTCTAATCCTGATTCTTCAAGATCCCCTTCATCGTCATCATCATCATCCTGTAATGTGTAGTACACAGTTAAATGTACAGACTGTAGGTCTACGACATGCTTTCTGGTAATTAATGCATGCAGTAAAAAATGACAAACATGGCACAATAAATAGTAACTACAAATGTAGTACAGTGGAACCCGGTTAATACGGACACCATCAGGACGAGACGCAGTGTCCATATAACCAGGTGTCCGTAATAAACAGGTATATTTTATAGGCATTTGTATGAGTTTCGATTCTGCCGGGACAGAACAACATGTCCGTAATAACCGGGTGTCCGTATTAACCGGGTGTCCTTAAGGCCGGGTTCCACTGTACATACTCTACTGCACGTACATTTACCTTAGATATTTTGTTATGGGTAGACAATGGTACAATAAATACTACATGTATGTAACATACACGTACATTTACCTTAGATATTTTGCTATGGGTAGACAATGGTACAATAAATACTACATACACGTACATGTACCTTAGAGATTTTGCTATGGGTAGATAATGGTACAATAAATACTACATACACGTACATTTACCTTAGATATTTTGTTATGGGTAGACAATGGTACAATAAATACTACATACATCTTTACCTTAGATATTTTGTTATGGGTAGCTTTGTTTTCTATGCCATAAATCTCTTGAAGCAAGAAGCACAGGCCATCCACCTATAGGTAGATACATTGCAAGTTTGATTTAAAACATCTCATGAATTTCAAGGTTTAGTTGGAGAATGGTGTTCATTGTAGAAGGGTGTTCAAGATGGTGAAGTTCTACTGATTAAAGTTTTCAAAGGTCAATTTCAAGTTGGGTGAAATACATGTAGTGAATGAGTCTGAAGAGATGCAAGGTTTAGTTGGAGGTACTGTACAATGTAGAAGGACGTTCATGATCAACTGAATCATTCCAGATGGACAGGTGAAGTTCTACTGTACTTGTGCACATGCCTATAGTATACATGTACATTATTATGTATAATGTATTGAACATTTGCAGCTATTATGGTATAAGAAAAAGGAATGTACATACATGTAAGAGAGTAACAATACAAAGAACTCACCATCTGTTTCTGTTTGATTGGTTTTATTATGTAAGACCCATCGGCCATATGCTCTAGTGTTGCCATGGTAATATGAGAGTGTCCAAGAAACTCTAGATAATTTATTATTATAGAGTTATTATTGATATTGCTCTTACAGTAAATAAATGTAATTCAACATTAGTATACAGTCCCTTGAAAATACTATACACAGGGCATCTGACAGGTTGCACGGTTGCGGATCCGCACAATTAGGTCAAACCCGCACAATCCCGCACAATTCCTCAAACCCGCACAATTCCTCAAAATCTGCAAAATCCTGCACAATTTGTAGAAATTTTTCATTAAAACAGACATTCCTCTTGATCACTATGGTATTGGGAAAAATTGATGGATATTTTTATGCCATTTACCTTCGAAAACACGTCCAGAAATCCTTTGTTTTGTTCGAAGCTCGAGCAGATGTAAAAAAAACGACAAAGCGTTCCATTCATAGCTTGCGCAGGCCTGGGCTCTAGTTTGTAAAAAATGCCAAGGCGTTCCATTCGCTTCAATGATCGTTTCGCTCTCGAGCTGAGTGTAAATTTGTGGCTCGATTTTGCGAGTTTGAAAGAAATCAATCAAAATAGTACCTTCTCTGATATCTGTTCCTTCAAATTAAAGCGATCTGGACATTTTGGGGTCAATTTTCTGGGAGAAATGTGTACCGAAACCTTAAAATATTGCGCAATCCCGCACAATTTCCCGCACAATCGATGTTTTTTCCCGCACAATTTACGTCCAAAATCCTGCACAATTTTACTTTTTTTCCCGCAACCTGTCAGATGCCCTGTATACATTAACCCTTACATAACAGAAACTTGTACAGTGTACATAGTTAGTAGATTAATTGTACAGTGAATGTAATACACCACAACAAATTTGTAAAGCAGTCATTTTTGTATGAGTGGGAAACCTAAGGTACAGAGTTACAGTCACGATACAGAATCACTTATATTCAACAAATCAGTGTTCAAAATCATTGCTCAACCAATCAGAATGCTTCCTCGACACTGTCACCATGCGGCTAAAACTGTAACTACATTTATTATCCAACTCTTAATAGATGAGTAAAAATATCACATCAGTATTTTTCATGCCCTTTTATATATAAATATCCTTCACAGGATGAGTGTATTTTTCACATCACAAAACGGTTGGATAATAAATAACTTATTTAACATCTTAGTGCGGAGTAAGGCTGTAAATTTCTACTCGTCTTTGTATTTTGTATCGCCCTATGGCAAGACAAAATACTGCACTGCTGACTCGTAAAAATATCCAGCAGTATTACACAGTAAAATGCCAAATAAAATACAGTAGAACCCCGCTAACTCGAACTCCCAAGTTAACGAGTTAACAGGGTAAATTTTGCCCTGATTTGAGCCAAGGAAAATAGAATTAGTTTGAGTTAACCAAGTTAGCGGGGTTCTACTGTATATTACGGTATGTACAATGTACTTCCCACATGCATCTCAAATGATTCTATACCATCACCTACACATATACAAGCAAATTATACATGTATAAAATCATTTTGACACTTGAATACATGTTACTACTGGTTTTAATGGACATTTTGCATTATACTGTACCTTCATCATCAACATCAATTTGTATCACAACTGGAATATGAGTACTCGATAGTGGGCTATAGTTGAGCTGCAAAAGAAAATGATATAAATACAAGTACGTAGGGTAAACAGGAGAGTGGTCCAAAATTAAAAATTCATAAAAATCAGTAAAACAACTTCTCATTTGATTGCACTAATATGTTATATTAAGTTAATCAGACTTTGAGTCTCGATATTCTGTTTGTTAATATTATTTAATTATGACTCAGACAGCTAATATAATATTCACCTACATACAACATACCTCGTCGTCAGTAAACTGATTTATGGTGAAACGGTGCTGCGAGGGATGACTAAATTGTTGACCAGCTCCTTTCTTGTAGCAAAATTTTCGTGACGTCATGCTCTGATCCTTAGATGTATATCTGAACATGAAGTATACAGTTAAATCACAAGTATTCATGATGATGATATGACATTTATACAATGTAGCACATATCCATAAATGCTCTATGCGCTTTACAATGAAATGTTTTTGTCAGACCACTATCAAAGGTGCATTTTGCAGCCACATGGCTTACAATGTTATCATGAGAAGATAGTGTGTGTTAGTCATTCAAGATTCTTTTTCTCTTTCTTCCTTCATTTCCACAAATAAAATGACCAGGGAAATAAAGAACCAATATTATTGGAGAGATTTTCCAACACTGTTCTGGGCCGAAGAAAGAAAGAAATATAAAGATTCAACAAAAATACACTGTAATATACATATACCACACTACATGTACATGTTCAAAAGTTTTCACTCACTCTGGTTTATATTTTTTAGAACATCATTTAAAAACATTTACTTTCATTGTCAACTGTCTCTCAGATAAATCTTCCCCACCATAAAACCCTAAACCTAACCTTGAAATACAAATGTACATGTAAATGTACTTACAACTCATTCATAATTCATGTGTGAAATACTACAATAGAAATCATAACATGTACAAATGTACATAAACTTTAACTTTCTCAGTGAGAAGTTCTTGTTAAAAGAAAATATTTAGAGATTTATTGAGACAAGGCGACGTTTCGAAGCTGTCATGACTTAGTTGTTTGAATTGAATATGTTCATCTAAATTTATATACTGTAAGTGTGTCTGAATATTAATAATACATACAATACATGTACAATGTACTATACAGTTCTAATAGCATTCAGTGTCCAATAACAATCACCTTAGCACAGATTGAATCTGATTGAATGTTAAGTTTGGTTATCTTTCATGGATGAATAGCATCTCATAGATTAAGTCAAGTTCCCTTTGCATTTCTTTAGGATGCTCGTTAGGTCAAGGTTCTTGATACGTGGTCTATTTTCATGTGTTTGCCAATGGTAAAGGATTTGTGCCCTTCTCTGCATTGAACGCATTTAGAACTGTACAATTATCATATGTTATTCAGACATGCTTACAGTATAAATTTAGATGAACACATTCAAACAACTTTTAAAGTGCTACTTGGACGAAAATCGATTGAAATTTAATTTAGCTGAAACTTCATTGAATAATTCTTCAAGGGTCTAATAATAACTAGTTAAAATCTTTTTTCGATATTCCAGAGTGAAGTACTATATTTTTATGAATCTTTAGAGGTGTCAGTGACGTCATCTACTCAACCCAACATTCAGTTCCATACATTTCTTTGTATTTTGTGAGTCAAAATATCTCAATGTTTTGTTCAGATAACAGCTCTGCATTGAACAAAACTGGTCAGACAATCAATCCTAAGCACAAATAATGTAAGAAAACTCCTTCACCCAAACATTTAGCTTCATAGAAATAAAATAATTCAAGAAACTAAAACACAAAGAAATGTATGGAGCGAAGCTGTGTTGATTGTTATGGTTGAGTAGATGACCTCACTGACACTTCTAAAGATTCATAAAAATGTAATACTTCCCATAGGAATTTTGAGAAAACACATTAACCAGTAATATTGTATGGCTCTTTGAGATTATTTCAGTGAAGTTTCAGCTAAATTAAACTTCGATCGATTTTCGTCCAAGTAGCACTTTAAGTTAAAACTTAATAATGAACTTCTTGTATCATCGAAATTATAGTAACACATGAGATAATACATCTGACAGTGTGCATAAGATAAGCAGTTTACAATGTTTGTGCCATGTGTGCAGTATCTGATCTATAACATGTCCTCGACCCGAGTTTGTAAATCAGATTCAACACTGCTATATCATGTTATAAACACCATAATACACTATCTTTTTCAATTGTTAGCAATTAAATATGTATGTATATGTACATACAGTACATGTATATAGCTAATTGCATTTATAATCGTTGTCGGGTTGAAAATCATGAAAGCTATTACCAAAAGGAATTCTGGGAAATTAAAACTCCCAAATAACACCGTCAAATCATCGACCTTATTATCCAGACTTGTAGGATCTTAAATTAGTTAAATAGCTCATATACCTTCAAAACTACGAGAACACTGAATATATCTGTATGTACATTAATGTGGCTCATGAACTGATTTCCCATCCATCCTTGCGGTCTCAGCTTCTATGATTTATGATTTTCAACCCGACAACGATTATGCAATTAGCTATATGTACAATAATTAAGACTGAAAGTCATTATATTTACACTGCCAATCCAGTGGATAAGTCTTCAGTCGCTTGATAATAAATGGTGATTGCACAATTGACATCTGCATCAAATGTAAACTGAATGTGGAATGTTTCTTCTTCACTGCATCTAATGTGGGAAAGAAGAAAAAAACGAGACAAATATAAATTATTACAAAAACTGTAAAAATGCCATGAATGTAAACCAGTCCAGAGAAAATATAAACAGAGGCAGGTTGGATGTCGTGAATCAGAGATTATTGTTATTCAAAATTGTGACAAATAAGAGAATGTTTTGTTTCAAATTCAATGTGTTATTTAATTGTTCAGGAGCATAAAACATTTAGATATAGTATGAATCTAGAGGATCTACATGTGGACTATCGTGTGTTGTAGCTGTGAATAACGTAGTAATGTTCCCATACTTGACAAGTTTCAGCGTATCCTTACGCAGATTTACAAGACTTCGTAGAGTTTTAGTTGGTTCATTGCCGTGTGGAGGTGGATAGGGAAACTAAAGAAGACAAAATTTAAAGTATCAAAAAGACGTCAGGATAGAATCAGACATTGTAGATAGGCTTGATTCCTAACCATACATCATATATAAACTTGTGTGACACTTGAGCTTAGTAAAATTGAAAAAAATGGAGTTGAAAGGTTTTTATCCCATCTGATTGTCATTGTATATTAGTGCAAGATTGCTTGATTACGTTCGATTCTATTGCACATAGTACGAGCCAGTCTTGAGCCAGTTGACAAATCAAGGAATTTGTGATGGAAAACATATCGATAGTATACAACTATGTCAACACTACGATTACGACACATAACAAAGTCTCTTTTATAGGACAGACTCAGAGACTTTTGACAGTTCTTGAAAGCTCGGTAATATGAGTATAACTAGTAGTAAAGCGTTGCGTGCGTGATACTTACAGGGACGGGTTTGGGGCTCAAGAAATTCAAGTCGTTATTTTCGCCAAACAGATATGCTTCTGGTTGTGTAGTATCGAATCTTGAACCTCCCATGATGAAGTGATCAGCAAAATAGCTCCCTAAAGGACAAGGGGAGTATAATCCGATGAGTATCAAAGCTTTGTATGAACTGAAGCCTCAAGAGTGAACGATGATTTCCCGTTCACTTCCAAAGAAGCTGTTTTACATTTACCTGTCGTTGGAGGATATCTGTAGGAGCTAGAGGATATACTATCCATTTCCTCGACTCCTTCAACATGACTGCTAAAAAGTCCACCCATTCTGGAGGGTTATCAAGGGATATAAAGCGCTTAAATCACAGAATATTAAACAATACTATTTGCTATGTCGTCCTCCATGTTGACGGAAATCCATGAAGCTTTGGAACTACATGACGTCACTGGGTCTGCGGTAAGTATCGCGGTCTCGGTTAACCTCGTTATGAAAACGAGGCCAAACGTCACAAGTCAAAGTCAATCCTTGTTGTCATGACAACATGAGAAAGTTATAGTTTTGAAGAAAAATGGCGGACAACGAGAATGGAGAGAAGAAAGAAGAGCCTAATGGAGACGAACAGAAGCCTACATCTGCTGGTTCCAAGGAGTCTGGTGTCTCTAAGAAGTCTATAGGAGATGCAGTCAGTAAAATGACTGTAAGAGCTTTGAAAGAATTTCGTTTGAGCGACCCAAGCGATGGAGACACATCTGTTGTTACCGAGAGTGAAGTTCCAACAGCTAATTTTAACATTGATTTACCAAGCCTTGGTTTTCCAGAAGGTGGAATAGGACAGACTCTTCTGTCTGATAATGTGGACTTTGGTGCTGGTATAGCCGACACAGAGGACGGCGACGACGGAGATGAAAACGACCAAGCTGGTGTGGACGACAACATGAGTGAAGACGAATCAGAAGGAGAAAGCGAAATGGTTGTCCTTGATCCAGACCATGTAAGTCTGCTTATGCATGGAAAATATATCCATGTTTGTTGTTAGAATAGTTTAGATAGTTTATTTATAAAGCGCTATATAAATAATAACTATTGTATTATTGTATTATTACTTTTGTTACTGTTGTTGTTGTTGTTGATTTGTTGTGGTTGTGCATGTAATATCTAAATCAGTAAATGTTACATAACTTACATTTTATTTCTTTTTTATCTTTAGCCTTTGATGGTACGGTTTCAAGCAGCATATAAAACACACCTACTCAAACAAGAAGAGAAACTCACTCTTGAACAAAGAGAACTGGTAAGTTTGCAGGACCGTCAACATATTCGAATTGACCTGCTTAACATCCATCGGATGTTTAGGGAGGGGAGGGGTGGGGGTTGAGACATGGACATTGGTGTGGGGCATTTCAAACAAAACACTTTTTTTGGAACTAATCATTGTGATTTTATTGAATTATCTGACAGTTGAGTCGTGTAATGAGCTTGTGTTTATAGTGATAGTTCTCTAGCCTACTGACTCATGTTTATAGCGATAGCAATGGCTGGAAATCACTAGCATACTCTAAAATGCAGGAGTCATCCTTATAATGTCAAACAATAGGTTGGACGTACATTTATATAAAGGCAGGAGGAGGGGGTCTGACCTAAACGTCCATTGAACGTTAAGTGGGGCATATCAAATATGTTGATGGCCCCTTATTAAACCTTGACATCAAGTACGTTTATTTATTAATAATTAAGCTAAGCTATTATTTATTTCATTCATTGGCAGACAGAGTCATTGAAAACCAAAAAGAAGGACAGAGAAGAGCTAGGAGTACAACTGTATGGAGTACAACAAGAACTAGCTAGGCAGCAGATGCTTTTGGAAAAAGAACATGACTTCTTCAACAATGAAAATCATGAACGCAATAAAAGTGAAGTAGCACTTGGGGAAGTTCAATATTTGCATAAGGAAATCATTGATGATCTCAGTCACAACAGAAGAAAAGGTAAAAGTAATCCATGATGCATTAACGTCATCTGTACCCTTCCACCCCACCCCAGTACCCTCCCCTCTCTGCCAACAATTTCAATTGAGAGTACCTGTAGTCTAATCTATTAACAAGCAATTAATAGTGAACAACTTTATTTCTTTACAGCAATTGAATTGAGAACCGAGGTGGAAAATATCACTGCAAGGCTTCATTACATGGAAGAAGCCAAAGAAGATGTCAGGTCAGACATTGCTGTGATGAGAAGAGCTGCTGAGAAAGCTGATGTAGAAGTCACTAAATCAGAAGGCGACAAGAAGAAGCAGGATTTATTGGTAGATATGCTGACCCAGAAAGTAGACCACCTTCGTGAAGAAATCAACATGTATGAAGCACAATGTATTGCCCAATCAGAGGAAACAAAAGCTGCCCAGCAAAACCTATCTGAGGCACTGACTGAAATAGAGGTAGGATGGACTGCAACTTTGTTCATACTGTACTAGAATGGAAGGTAATAGTGCCTAATGCTTGGGACATGGCCAGAAGGTAGCCATGACAACCTTGCCCCTGACTTCTCAGGCAGCAGTCACACTGAATAGAATAGAATACCTTGTATACACTTTGATAATACCTTTATTTGTGGTTTACTGTAGGCGTTACACCTAGAGGAGAAGCAGCTACTTCAACAGTGGAATAGCAGTTTAATTGGTATGCGGAGACGTGATGAGGCTTATGCTGCAATGCAAGAGGCCTTAAAGTAAGTTAAGCTACGATACTATAAATAAAATACTAAATATTGATTATCGGTAGTTGACAAGTTCATGGTTGTTTATCAATCCAACATTTACTGTTTGACTCTAGTATGCAAAGACAGCGAATCCAAGCTATTGAGACTGAAATAGAAGGCTACAAGAAGTCCATCAGCAAAGCACAGGAGCAAAATGAGCACATTACACTTTTACAGAACAAGATAGAATCAGATATTTCATTGGTCAAGAAACTCATGTCTATCAGTAAAACCAAACTAGAAGCACTCAAGACAGAGTACAGTACCTACACAAGAACACTGCACCAAACTGAACAACAACTGAACAGAGCCCAGACTGTAAGTACAGCAGTTAACTCTAACAATGCTATTTGAATAGGATGATTCCTGTCAGTTTCTATTGACTTGGTGGCCATAAATAATACCCAGCTTTTCCTATCTTCTTCACACTACATCAGTGTTTCTCATCCCATTTTTTCTTTCATCAACGCTTTGTTGTTGTTTGCTTTTGTAGGAAGTTGTACTGAAGGAGAATGAACTCACAGCACTCAGAAAACAAATTGAGCGTGAATTCTTGGAAAAAGTTGGACTTGAAGATGCAATTATGGAAAAACTAAGAAGCCAGTTGACAATGGATAAAGCTACTCGATATACTAAGAAGATGACAGACAGGTTACGAAGAAGAGCTACTGAACTGGTATGTGAATCAGATTGTATGGATCTGTAGATGATGATGATGATGATGATGACTATAGAGTAACTGGTAGTCATGGTGATCACTGTGATTGTCATAATGATGGTGATGATATTGAAATGATGATTGGTAATCAATGAAGTTAATACTGCTGATTAAATATTTGTTACAGTATAACTGATGATGATGATGATCAATGTTATTGATAATGATGATGCAAAATATTATATCAATCAATCAATGCTTGATTGATTGATTGATTGATTTCCACAATGATACATTGACATGACAACTCTTCACAAACAAAATCCTTCTTCTGTGTTGTAGGAAAGCTCAGTCGCTGAAGTAGAAAATGAAATTTCACGGGATGTACTTGATATATCTAACACTACTATACGCATACGCCAGCTACAAGCAATGATGGACCAACTAAATGAGGAGATCTATAGCAAGAACGAAGATATCTCCAAAATAGAAGGCGAAATCATTAAACGAAATGCTGTTATTGAGAGAAAGCAGGGAACCATTGATCAACTTAACAAAAAGATTGACCAAATGAAAAGCAAAAGTGGGGTATGATGACAAAAGTGATTTTTTGCTTATTGATCTCCTGCATGCAATATGGGGATTTAACATCTTTCTTCCCTTCCATTCTTTCTCTTTTTCTTTATTTTCCGATGCACATGTAAACCCATATTTGAATCACGTGCACATGAATTCTGACACACACATCTGATATTGAGAATAACTAAAGCTAACTTGATTTCCAATGTCTTAGGGCGAGGAGCTTGGTCCCTTGGAACTTCAGATTCATACTCTGCAGAAACAGATTGAAGCTCGTATGAACGACATCATTCAACTCCAGCAATTTTGGTTGAGAAGTCAAGGTGAACTTGTTAAAACCATCAAAGATGTACAACAGCAGAATCACGACATGGAGTATGTCAAGAAGCAATATACCATCCTACAACAGAAGAAACTGAGGATAGAAGGTGAGCTAAGTTATACATGTCTAACTAAAGCTATAGATATATTCAACAAAGGTTGACACTGATTAAAATACTTGACTACAGACGTTTCAGTTGAAATACTACATGTACAACTTTCATCAGTGGTGGTCAGTTCGGCTATGTAAATGTTGAGAGTTTACATTACTTACATTGTAGCAAAGTGCTACACACGTGCAGGAAATGAACGTGTTTATTGATGGAGTTATGGTCATGCACGGAGTGCCACGCCTACAAAAACAATCTTGAGTTCCATCGGTGGTTCACACTCCACAATCTTTACACTTATTAAGTCTAAACAATGACCAGTTTGTATGTGATGCTGGGCCAATAGAGAATTACGATCCAGTGTATATATATATATCCAAGCTTAACGGAATTATCGGCAATCGTTTACTCTGACCATCAGTAAGCTTTTTGTGGATCTGCAAGTTGTAGCAAAGAAGCTGGAGATAAAACCTATTCTCACAGATTTAAAGTGCTGACATCAATGGAGCGAATGCTTATACTACTTATTCTGTCTGGAGTACGAGTAGTTTTGATAGTGATCTGCAGTTCTTTTTTGAAAACTGAGAAGGGAGGATCGTGGACTATCATAGCCTACCGTGTAGCTGGCCCCTTTCCTTGATGCCCATCCTAACCCCCTTCTCTCCTAGCCACTTTGCCATGTTGTAATATATCACAAGATTAAATGAGTGAACTCAGTGTACTAGCAGTCAGTAATGGTGTTTCTAGTAAACATATTGCCTATGCTGAACTCAGTATACTAGCAGTCGGTGTTTCTAGATTATAGTAAACATACTGCCCATGCATGCTTCTATTCACAGGTGACATCAATTCTCATAACAACGAAATAGCTGACATCAATCGTAATATCCGCAACATGCAGAACGATATGATCAAACTGAACACACTAATAACCAAAGAACATGGCTATAAACAGAACCTAGCGCAAGAAAACACGTTGACGGAGAGTGACTTTATCCAATCTCTAAGGGTAAGAATCAGAATACATCCAGTATTCTTTGAGTGTTAGCTTTTACTGGGAGTGAGATGTGAACAATGGAACAAAAATATTCACCCCTTGCTTAAGCGCCAATGATTAGACTATCATCCTGACCCTCTTCGTCATGTTCTAATGGAATAGCTGTGCTGATATAAAGGAAGAGACTGGGGAGGTCAGGGGACAATCTTTCACTTGTCACTTTCTCCTGTTGGTGGGGCATATTGGGAGTGGGGGGGGGGGGGGGGGGGGGGGGATATGTATTTGATAGATGTATATTTTGCCGTTAATATTTGGTGGTTGTTACGATAGGAAGCCGAACGAGAGTCGCTTGAAATGCAAGGTCAAATCGAAGCTTTGACAGAAGAGAAAGAACGACTGTTGAACAGTCTAGTGGAAGCAGAGTAAGAACTTTGAATTAAAGACTTGTACTGCACGCGTTTTTACCAACAATTCTTCACTAAATCATCTTCATTAACTCACCTACGTCTATAGTAAGCAGGCAACATGAAATATTATTTTATTCCCGTCATCCTCTTTCTCTCACTTTCTCTTTTGTTCTTCTTTTTCTCTCCTCTCAAAGTCATTATTCTTCAATGGATAAGAAACCAGAACTAGGTTGTTGTTGTTGTTGTTGTTTAATTCTATCTCTGTTCTCTCTCAGGCGACAGATCATGTTATGGGAAAAGAAAACCCAACTCGCTCGTGAAGCGAAGAATGCGGTGGACGCTGATTATGGTCAGGGAGAGATTCACTCTATGAAAGCTGAAATACATCGTATGGAGGTCTGTGTAACAGCAATACTAAGTAGTAGAATTCATCTCATTATAAAAGATGGAATTGTGTCGTCACGTCAAAGGTTCCCTTGCAATGTCGCTGCTAAAAGTCGAAACGTTTATGTAAAAATCTCGTGGTCGTTTTCAAACTTACACTTGGTCTTATATAGTATTTGTACAGTTGATTGTGTTTTTCTTTTCTTGTGACGTTTTAATTGTTTTCTGTCTCACGCGGCAGGTGCGTTACGCGCAGTTAATGCGGCAACAAGAGAAGATGATTCAAGACATGGAAAAGGCTGTCGTAAGGAGAGAAACAATCATTACTAGGTAAAGTAGAGAAAACTAAATACGAGCAACAGATCAAATATTTTAACATGCTGGAGAGTCCAGCGGGGCGACGTTACACTCCGAACCCGCGCCGAAGAGATCTCGAGCATGTAATAGTTAAAGCGCAAATTTTATTTATTATCATTATTATTATTATATATATTATTTATTTATTTATTATATTATGTTATTTAATTATTATTAATTATTATTATTTTATTATTTATTTATTTTTATTATTTTATTATTATTATTATTTTATTATTATTATATTATTTATTATTATAGTTCTTCTATATTACAGGGGAGATGCACAGAGTAAGATGGGTAAAGTAACTAACACCAAGGGGTCATTACAGAAAAAGTTGATTGAGATGAAGAAGAAAATCAAGCAAACAAGCAGTGATGCTAATGCGTGTGACGGTGGTGAGTGTTCTTGTAGGTGCCAGCATGGCGCGTAACAACGTCCATCTAATTGACAAAGGAACATTTGTAAGATCATACGGTAATACTGAGGAAACGTTAATATGTTATGGTGTAATAAGCTAATTGACAAAGGAACATTTGTAAAATCACACGGTAATAGGGGACTTGCACTAAGAGGTCACGTGACACCAAACCTAATTTGAACATCAGTGTCAAATTGAACTCCAGAAATGAAAAGAGCAGCTCGATATTAATAAAAGGGCGAAGTTTCAGCTCATAATGTCCGACACAGGAGAAATGACATTAAAATTAAAATCGAGCGTTTACTAAGATTTTGTTTGGGAAATGCATTGGATGGCAAGAGCTTGTAATCCAGCACATTTTCCTATACGAATCCTAATCAAATTTGCGATTTTATTTTTAATGTCATTTCTCCTGTGTCAGACATTATGAGCTGAAACTTCGCCCTTTTACTATAAATTTCGAGCTGCTCTTTTCAGTTGTGGAGTTCATTTTGACACTGATGTTCGATTTAACGGTTTGGTGTCACGTGACCTCTTAGTGCAAGCGACCTATACTGAGGAAACGTTAATATGTTATCGTGTAATTTTCAAATATCCTAACTGAACAGTCTAAGGGGGGAAACAAGGGGGTTCTTGACACCCCCCCCCCCCCCCCCCCCCCCCCCCCCCCCCCCCCCAAAAAAAAGAAGAAGAAGAAAAACAACACAAGTCCCTACAGCGCGACTAATGGATGATATTCTATAGATCGCCTAGATATACGTTTTGAAATTGTTTTCGTTTTGCTTCCCAGAAATCCAAGACCTGCGAGAGAATCAAATGCAAGTTAGCCGCGATCTCGAAGAGAAACAAGTCACGTGTCAACAGCTACAGAGCCGCGTTGACGAGCTGGATTCAGAGATAGACAAGATGGCTGAAGACAGGCAACGAGTAAGTGGAATCGTTCATTAGAAAAGACATTCATCGCCGCTATGATTGTTGTACACCGATGAAAGAAAAATAGCGGCTGGTTGACTAAAAATGAAGAGCTTATTGAGAAACTGAAGGCTGCCACGATATGATAATCTTATTTTAATGTATATCATCCCATCATTAGAGATTGTAAGCTGACTTCATATACACAGGTGTACATTGAATTATATAATTAGCATTTTAGTGGTATTTTTATCTATTCATTTGTAATCTTTAACGTTTCAAGTGTTAATAAAGACCATAATTATTATTATTAAACATCTTTGAAAGATAAGACATGACACCGGTCAAACTAGAATATTAAAATTAGTTATCTTTTCACCATGTCATATAACTAACTGATTTTTCCCCCCAGAATCTCGCCGATATCGTTGCCAAGCAACAAAAAGTCAAATATTACACTCAACTAAAAGAAGGTCGTTACACTGCGTTGTGTAAAACCCCAGAATCGCTCGAAACAGAGATGCAGAAACAACGAGACAGACTTCAATCTCTGATGACCATTGTAGACAAATTAAACCAGGAATTCCCACATGCTCAACAGGCACTTCGTAAGGTCGCCTTGTCCCTCAGCCAACGAGGAGTTCCTGAAGATTAGTAATGCGGCGAAAAAACACCGAGAATTTTACCAATCGAGTGCACACAAGTAGATTTTCGTTGTCAATATGAGTAGTTTTAGTGTTAATGATGTACATATATTGTTGTAAAATACTTGTAAACCTTGGGCGATGTTAAGCTCGAATAAAATTATCATCCAAAGTGTTGTGTTTTTTTTATTTATTCAACAGTTCCAAATATAATAATAATGTCTCAATGCTCTTACAAGATGAAAAAAAACCGAATAAAAATAAATATGGGAAAACTTAATTTTGAAACTTCATTGAATAATTCTTCAAGGGTCTAATAATCACTAGTTAAAATCTTTTTTCGATATTCCAGAGGGAAGTACTATATTTTTATGAATCTTTAGAGGTGTCAGTGACGTCATCTACTCAACCCAACATTCAGCTCCATACATTTCTTTATAGTTTTGTGATCAAAATATCTCAATGTTTTGTTCAGATAACAGCTCTGCATTGAACAAAACTGGTGAGACAATCAATCCTAAGCACAAATAATGTAAGAAAACTCCTTCACCCAAACGTTTAGGTTCATAGAAATAAAATAATTCAAGAAACTAAACACAAAGAAATGTATGGAGCAAAGCCGTGTTGATTGTTTGGGTTGAGTAGATGACCTCACTGACACTTCTAAAGATTCATAAAAATGTAATACTTCCAATACGAATTTTGAGAAAACACATTAACCAGTAATAGGCCATATGCACTAACGGGTCACGTGACCCAACTTTCTCAAATCAAGCAGCAGTGTCAAAATGAACTCCAGAAATGAAAAGAGCAGCTCGATATTAGTAAGAAGGCGAAATTTCAGGTCATAACGTCTGACACAGGAGAAATGACATGAAATATAAAATCGAGTGTTTTCTAATAATTTGTTTGGAAAATGCATTGGATGGCATTTTTGCCATCCAGCACATTTTTCCATACGAATCTTAATAAAATTTGCAATTTTATATTTCATGCCATTTCTGCTGTGTTAAACATTATAAGCTGAAATTTCGCCTTTTTACTAATATCGAGCTGCTCTTTTCATTTCTGGAGTTCATTTTGACACTGCTGCTTGATTTGAGAAAGTTGGGTCACGTGACCCGTTAGTGCATATGGCCTATTGTATGGCTCTTTGAGATTATTTCAGTGAAGTTTCAGCTAAATTAAATTTCGAACGATTTTCGTCAGAGTCCCCCTTTAAAACCATTGATAGAGTCAAGTGTTCTTAATCGAATTCCAAAATTTAGGGTCACAGATGGAGAAGGCCCTGTCGGCCATGTGTGGAGGTGTGGGATCTTGCAATTGGTTAATATAATGATACTATCCAAAGCGAAAATCAATAAATATTGGTATAAAATCGAAGGTAGTATGCTAGTTGGTTTCTACTAAAACGTTAGACTACTTGTTCTCGTTTTCTATGAGTTCAAATAGTCAACTCGACGCTACGCGCCTCTTTGACTATTGACTCATAGAAAACTTACTCATAGTCTAATATTAAATATACTTTACTGAATAAACAATAAACGAAAAGCAATAATAAGATAAAAAATATCATTCCTAGGAATTCCTAATTTATGCACAAATTCGCTCACTTTTTACAAATTGATAAAAAGCAGTCATTTCTTCTGTCGTCCATATTGAAGGTGTTAGTGGGCGCCACTACAAGCTGGCGAAGAAAGAGCTTTGCGCTTGGTGGTGATAGTAACAATATAATTAATTAAGCGAGTTAAATTTAGCTTCCTCTCGGGCAATTGGTTTGAAATGCGTTGAAATTGGGAATTAACACTAGAAACCAATCAAGAAGGAAAATCCGCGCGACCATACCATTTATAAAGCACAAGATGATAAAGCACTCACGTCAGTCCAAGTCAAGTAGAGTCGCGGCGGCAAGCTTTGCAGTCCGCCAAGAACGAATACAAATTGAGAGAAAAACCTGTAATCATCAAGTATTTTTAAACTGGTATTTATTACTACAATCAGGTGACAGTACACAATGATATCATCAATGTAATGTAATATATTATCGATAAGGCTGATTATCTAGAGTCCGGCTTGTTTAACGAATATAGGAAATTGGAAATAGGATGCCAAAGAACTTCCTATAGTCCTAAGCAATAACTGTATACTCAATGTCCGGCACTCTGAAGACGAATCACCATTGCTCAGATCTGCTCAAGCTTTAATTGGACACTTTGTAAAATATCTCAAAGTGAAAAAATAAATAAACGGTTAAGAGTCAACACTACGGGATACGGTGAACACTTCCTTGGGCGGTCACCCACTTGCCATGCAGCCAGCAGCTGCATTTGTTAAATGCTGAGACAGTATAAAAAGCGTCAATTACAAGTCTCAGTAGCATAACTGAGGCGCTAGCACGGCAACGGTTTGGCGTGGAAAACTCATCTCGGGACTGTATTTAATAACAAGGTATGTTTTTGGAATCAAAGATGTTTCATGTACTATTATTATTATTATGTACTATATCATTCACATATTTGCACAATCTATAATATCAAGAGTCATGCATTTTCTCTTGATAAGATATAGCACTGATGCTTGGACACCATTTAGCAAAGTCTAGTTGTTCATTTGTTCAGTCAGTATTAATTTATTATACCGTATCTTCTTCATTCAATGCACTTGTAAAACTGACTGTTCTGACACACTTCTTGAAATTATACAGTATCAGTTTGGCTTTGACTGACCGCACTCAACAGATTTGAGCCGCGGAACTTTCATCATGTCGGCTGACTCAGTTATGAAAATATATGGCGCGCATCAGAACCACAGTTCTCCTTTAAGCGTTCTTCTTGTTCCTCGTTCTTCCCTTTTTCCTTTTCATTCATTTTTCTTTCTTCGAATTCCACTAACTAATTCCTGTCCATTTCCTTTTTGGTAAATCACCAGGTAACCATGACGACGAAACAAGTGCAGAACCACAGTTCTCCTTTAAGCGTTCTTCTTGTTCCTCGTTCTTCCCTTTTTCCTTTTCATTCATTTTTCTTTCTTCGAATTCCACTAACTAATTCCTGTCCATTTCCTTTTTGGTAAATCACCAGGTAACCATGACGACGAAACAAGTGCTTTTATTCGTTGCTATAGTAACGTGTTTTGTAGCCATGGATGCAATTGTCTTTACTGGACTCAGGCCTATCCCTGGTGATTATTCACAACGATCATTGAAACAAAATGGTAGGGAAATGTTTCTCCCCTCTCCCCCCTCCTCTCGATCCCTCCTCTCCCCTCCTCTCCTCTCCCCTCCTCTCCTCTCCCCTCCTCTCCTCTCCCCTCCTCTCCTCTCCCCTCCTCTCCTCTCCCCTCCTCTCCTCTCCCCTCCTCTCCTCTCCCCTCCTCTCCCCTCCTCTCCCCTCCTCTCCCCTCCTCTCCCCTCCTCTCCCCTCCTCTCCCCTCCTCTCCCCTCCTCTCCCCTCCTCTCTACTCTACCCTTATGGCAGTTGATTCTATTCCATCCCTTCTTTATCATTTCAGATGTAAAGAATTCAGCAGACAAAGATGTCTATCGTCGAACGCTCTATAAACGGATTAAAAGAAGTTCTACTTTGACTGAAAATAACAAATAAAACTAGTCATTGATTACCATGACAACACTCGTCCATTGGCCGGTCTGATAAAACTTAAATCACACTAAAATAATTAGTCAATTTGACTCATCAAGCTTCGATTATTGTCATTTCATTGACAGGACAACATGAGATGATTGTCGACTGAGAACTGATCTTAAATAAAGCAATGAGTAGACCCTGAGAGTCTATAAATAAAGATGACAGTAATAAATAAAATAGTTATTATATGTATATGTTCATAGCTCATCGATTCTGGGAAAGGCAGGACGGAAAACAGAAGCATGCATTAGTAGTCCATAATGAATCTCGTCGGCCCCTAGAGCTTGGTCTTAGGCAGCCCAACCATTCCTTTTGAGGCTACTAAATAATTCAATAAAATGATATTTGTGTCTTTTTTAGATGGGTTTCCTGTGGTAGAGCGCGCGCGCATTTATATATTGGGCTTCCTGTGTTGAGCAAGGTATAATGTTGGGATCCCTGTGTACGTCCTGCGGGACGCGCCGGCAGCAATGTGTATATACACATGTACTGCGGGACTCGCGGGATGCGCACAGGGAGCCCAATATTATACGGTACTCAACACAGGAAGCCCAACATATCTACGTATTATATATATTGCGCGCGCGCTCTACCACAGGAAACCCATCAAGAAAAGACGCAAATATCATTTTATTGAATTAATGAGTAGCCTCAAAAGGAATGGTTCGGCTGCCTGTGCGAAGGCCTCCTATATTCAGTCGCAGGCCATTCTCGTACCCAGGGCCCTCTCATCATTGGATGAGATTGCGCGCGTGTTGCGCGCGTGTTGCGCGCGCATTTTCGCCCATCCCTAGCTCCTCCACATTCACCTTCCTCCTTCCTCTATTCAAAGCCGGATGGTCAGTTCTTGACGTTCGACCCAAAACTGTCAATTATTTATAGTTGATTGAATAAATCACTCAGTGAAACTATTTCAGTTGATGTTTGTTTGTTTTGAAGCAATTTCCTTTCTACTGGTTCGTGCCTTCGATGTTTATAGTGGGTTTGACTATATATTATGTTTGAATTGAGTAAATAAATAAATAAATAAATATACTATCATTCTCTGACCACATGATAGTTTTTAATGTACTTCAACAAATGTCTTCTCTAAGTGCTTCCTATTTTGCTCGGCAAACAACTCCCTGCCGCGGTCAGTACAACAGGCTTCGTACGTGAACGGCCCACGAGTGACAACGTCAGTAATTTACTGTACAACTTGCAGCTTTTGGCTACGTACATTAGTTCTATCTAAAAGGTGAGATATATATAAACATGCATATGTACGTATGAATAATATGGCATTTTAGGTTTTGCTGAATAATTTACGTTGTGGTTTATGAACTCGATTGCGTTCAGAATAAAAAGTGAGTTTCGATCGTTCGATGTCAAACTGACCAGTTGCCGGTTTTTGCTTTGACCGGCTGATCAGTAGTTCACCTGGAAAGCGAAATCATTACGATCGTCGGTAATCAGTCCACATAAAGTACACTGGCTGGCTTGTGCAAAGTAGCCTTTAAAGAGAGGATATCAGTATAACGTTAGAGATTTTGGTAAGTAACTAACATAATATAAATAATAAAGCCGATAAATGTAGAGTGGAATAAAGTCAAATGCCA
This sequence comes from Actinostola sp. cb2023, assembly GCA_033675265.1. Lineage (NCBI taxonomy): Eukaryota > Metazoa > Cnidaria > Anthozoa > Actiniaria > Actinostolidae > Actinostola > Actinostola sp. cb2023. Next base: position 93,926 of record JAUJYZ010000878.1, on the reverse strand, counting down.
CTACTTACATCGAACGATAATTACATATTACTCAATTATCTTTTGGCAAGGCGGTCTCTTCCTTTTGGTTTTGTACATTTCCGTTCGTCCGGCAGCTCAACATACCCGAAAATTTGCCGCAACTTCAGAAATCAAGAGAGGAATATTGAGAGCATGTTTGATCGGCATGAGTGTCTGATGCCAACTGTAGAACCATGTCAGTCTTTACAACCAAAACAAGGACTATTAGATTTAAATATTGACATATTGACATGGGAAAGGAGTTCAGTTTCATTCAAACTTTGTTTATTCGTTATACATCGATTAGCTGACCACTCTTATCAATTTTGCTGATTTGGGCTCCCTGTGCATCACTACGAATCAGATCGTATGGTTTGGATTTTAAACAAATTTTGAATCCTTGCATCAAAATAAATGTTGGAAAGTATAGCGTAAATTCTATAAAGAAAGAATACACAGAAATGAATAAAAACAAAGAAAGAAAAAAACTACTCGTAACTGCTAGTCGACACCCCCCGGACACTAAAAAAGAAATTTGAAATAAAAGATTAAAAAATGGGACGATTCTCCCGAGACATTCTGAGAATCTGAGACATCGAATGGACTTACGTAGAGGGTGACGACTTCGGCCCCGCCCGCGCTATCCCGGTGCTATATATATAAAACTAGGTAAAAAAATCCCTGGATGCTATATAAAGTTGAAATGTGGTAGTTGTAGTATAGTTGAAAAGTAGTTGAAAATGTTCGTAGTTGTATGCTATATAAAACTAGGTCCTAACCAAAAAGTCGGTGAGGGAGATATCGGATCCCTAAACCATAACGTAATTTAGATATCCTCCATTAGACCATTACTCCATCCAGACACATTATAATATATAAATGTCTACATTTTGTAGTCTATATTGGGCAAAGTGTCATTGTAATGCTAATAATTGGTCGCAAATCTTTGGGGAGTCACAAAAAACAACCAGAATGATTTGAATATGGAAAACATTTCTCCGGACTAGCTGACAGCTGTGCCCTCTGATTATCAACTCAAGCAGCCATGCAGCATGGCTAAATACGGACAGAACACACTAAAAGTTCTAGGTTCTAAGAATAGCTATTATAGCTATTAGGCCCATATAGACAAATCATCGGGCAGACCAATCAAATGGAAAACGTCCTTCTTTGCACTGGAGAATAATTAAGTTTACAAATTCGTAGCGTAAACGATTCGCTTCAAATTATGCACCCCTACTGAGAATTCTGAATTTCAACAGCAAAACGAGCAATTTGTTCTGTACATGTAGACATTGAAACAAGAGCGCGGAAAGAAAAAAGAAAAAAGGGACGATTCTCCTGGTCACGGCTGAGCGTTTTATATTTCACTTTCTTGAAAACGAAACAGCTTCCTTCAAGCGTTTGGGTATCCATGCGGGGGCCAATGTTTATTTTCAACTTTCGACTATTCAAATTGACAATATTTTTACATATAAGACAGCTGAATTCGGCACGAAAGACTTTCTATTAGATTACAAAGTAAAATGATATAGTGAGCATAGCTAGTATAGAACTAAAAGGTATGCAAATTATCTCCCTGCATTAATTCACCGAAAATAAAGTTACTAATCGATGTGTTTTGACTACTTTTTCAGGTCGTTCGTTTTGACGATGGATACAGCGGCAGATATTGTATTAGATGTCATCTTCTCCGTCATTGCTGTGGTTGGTGTGGTCGGTAACATCCTGGTTTGTCTGGTGGTTCTCCTCAACAAACCCATGCGAACACCCATGAACTATCTCCTCGTAAACCTCGCCATCTCAGACATGATGTTACTGGTGTTTCTTACACCGCAGTTTGTGTTCCATCACATATTGACTGATATTTCGTGTAAATTCTTCGCTGTTTTTGCGTGGTCAGGAGGGTATACGTCTTCGTTCTTCCTCGTTGCCATCGCCGTGGAGAGATTCCTGGCCGTCACGCGTCCACAAGACATTCAACGGAGAATCACCGTGAAGAAGGTGAAGCTGATAGTCGTGTTTTGCTGGTTACTAGGGCTAGCTTGGAATAGCGTTGGTTTTGTAGTAAAAACATACAATCAACAAGAACATGTTTGCAGTTCTGGAAAATGGAACGACAACGCCCGTAGAGTGTACAAAACCCTCTCCCTTGTGTTAGTTGGCATTTTCCCAGTGACCATCATGTTCGTTCTCTATTCTAAGATCGTTCATTTACTATGGTTTACGCCGTCTAACAGTTCTTCTAGTGCGGGTTTTACGCAGATCGTGGCGGTCAGAAATAGAAAGAAGGTCACTAAAGTAGTCGTGTCCGTCAGTGCGCTGTATGCGTTCTGCTGGCTACCGGAGCTGTGTGTCTTTGTCACAAAATCATACAAACCAGACGTCATTGAGGGAACCAAGTTTTTCCCTGTGACAGTAGCGATATTGTGCATTAATTCCGCAGCAAATCCTGTCATTTATTGCTTTCATAGCGAACGTTTCCGAAGACATTTGAGAAAGCTGACAAGATGGCGATCTGGCGCCCATTTACTTGGAGACAACGCCGCAGGCACAATTAATACCAATGACTAGCTAGTAAAAACTGTTTGATCTACCTACCTCCATTACTCATCATGAACTAGTCTGCGTAGCGGCGCTGGGGAAGAGGGAGGGGGAGGGGAAAAAAGGAAAAAAAAGAGGCCCTCCTTTTTTATCCTTTTTCCCCCTCCCTCACCCTCCTCCTCCCCAGCGCCGCTACGCAGGCTAATCATGAACCCATTTATTCATCAGTTGTTCATTTATCAACTCTTTGGTTATTCATGTAAAAGTTTATGATAATTTATGCTTGATGTAATGAGCCCGCCGTATGTAAATTTATAGTTGAATAAAAAGCCATGGAATCATTCATTTATACATAATGCACCAAAAGGGATTTCCTTTGGCGCGCGGTAACAGATGTTCTCACCCAACTAGTAAGCCAAAGCACAGCGCTCTCTACCACAGGAAACCCATCAAAACAAGACGCGCGCATACAAATATCGTTTTATTTACTATAAGTAGCCAAGAAATGATTGGGCTACCTGTGGTGAAAGCTATCTAAAATAACCTCACCCGCTCAACACGTACCCAACACACTAACGAAACTGACCATAATATTGATTTGATTTCGATCGCACCAGCAGTTGACAGAGAGAACAATAATCACCTGAACAGTGCTGAATAACTGTATTAGAATTCGAATGAAATGTCTGACCGTAGTGGTTTTATATAATGTTCATTTTGTAGCAACTGTTTATTCATTTCATCTGATCGTGCGCTCGCTGTACACGAGGTGTTTCAAAAACGTTATAAATCACTACGCTACAAGGCCTAAAGGATCCATGGGTAATGCTATTGAACGAGACGTAATCAGACATTGATGATGATTTGTGATGAATCTGTTGGTGCCACAGGTAGCCCAAGCTGTGTATCAGTACATTATTATAAGAGAATGTATGTGGATAATGTCAATAAAATCAACAAAATAATAACATGAAAATGAAATCCTCTATAAAGTTCTGTGTATCTTCTTCAATTATTCCTTTATTGCCTGTGAAGATTTGAAGCGATTTAGACGAGAATTGAGCGAGTTATAGCACAGGCAGCCCAACCATTGCTTTTGAGGCTACTAAATAATTCAAAATTTTTTTTTTTTGGATGGGCTTCCTGTGGTAGAGCGCGCGCGCATTTATATATTGGGTTCCCTGTGCTGAGTAATGTCCTATGTTGGGCTTCCTGTGTGCCTCCTGCGGGATGCGCCCGCAGCAAATGTGTATATTTATACAAGGTATGAAACTCCAGTCACGTGATGGCCTGATGTGCGTAGATGGTGCACTTTTCCGTGAGCCGAATAGCCGAAGTCGTCGTACGCTACAGGCCCTTGGGGGGTACCCAGGGTGAAGTCGTTATTATGGCGGGGAGTGGAAGAGAAGTTCATATCAAGAAAGACTGATTTTTTCGGTGTAAACGTTGGGATTCTTTTCCCTATTCATGGTAAGTTTAGAAGTTCACAATTCATGTCAACTTTAAGTAAATCTAGAAGAAATTCGACGGTTTTAAAGTAGTCCTTTTTCATTTTGAATGGTTGAGAAACTTTGGATGTGTTGTGCTCGACACGTGAGAAAGTTTTGCAGTTGAAAATAAACTGAACTAAAAGTACTTTTTGTCATGGTTTTTACGTAGTAATTGCTCTAAATGTTCTCTAATGAAAGGACTTGCCTATACTAGGGCAGAAGGGCTGCTTAATACTCCTCAACAAATCAGTTTTTTTCTATAAATTATGACTGAGCAGTGAGCTATTTCAGTATTTGACAAGTGTGTAGACTGTAGCAGTGTCAGTGATCGAAATACACTTCAACAAGGAACCTCTCTCAACTGACTGATTTTACTTTATCTGTTTAAACATTACTAACTCTCTCATCTAGAAAGTGTTTGACATAATTTTGTACTTTACTTATAGTTCTTCTGACACAAGGGAACGCCAACAGCATAAACCATCTCAGTGTGAGCAAAATATAGACAAACTCAACATCGAAGACGAAGGAGACATGAATGGCGATGGACTCGTGAAGCTGCCGCGTGAACTAAAATATTAACAGTTGTTCGTTATTGTCATTGAAATAGCACGACACATTTAGCAAATATTAAAGTCTTACTATCATCTGAGAGAAACAGAGTAATTTTAACGGCGTATTTTTCGTAACCGGGAACGTAAGTAAGCTTCATCGCTTCCAACTTCGATGTTTGCTATTCAATCAGTCATGATCAGTGATTCACAACTTGTCGCCTTTGTGTATAATATTTATCCATTGTTATTAAGCTTATTTCCATGCTATTACTGATCAATATAGTAAATAAATTGCACAGAAAGTAACGGCAAAACAGTGTGTAAAAAGCTAGTAAACTTATTGTTGAAATAAATACGTTTGTTTGTCATTTTGTGTACAAGTACTGATAGCAAATGTGTTGTGCAGTACTAAATATTGAGACTATTCAGCATTTATAAAACACAATGCGTCAATTTTGAAGATTTTAATCGATAAAAATCAAAATACAAAACAAATACTTTACAGAAGTCAAAACAGAAAACAGATAAAGTATATTGTAGATGTTTTGACTCATGTTTAGTGAACATATCATGTTAAAACCTCTCAAGGTACTTAAGGCCTGGTTCAAGCCTTAAATAGCAGAAAAACGAAAAAAATTATAATGTCTAATCATTTTGACTAAACATCACAAAATTTGGCACAGCTTGAGAGTTTTATATCCTCTACTCATTTAAGTGAATGAAATCCAAAACAGCGTATCACGTGGTTAACCACGTGACAAAGAATTTTGAAAACAAAATATAAAATGCGGTCGCCAGTTTAAGAGGAAAGTGAAAGCAAATAGTTGTGTATAATCACGTTTATGATCATCTATTAACCTTCGTTTAGAAAACCTGTCTTCCGCTTTTTGCAAGAGAATATTTCGGAAAAGAGGTCGTGACCATTTCATCAGATTATATTTCTGTAGTTTTTTCTTAAAAATATATAAAGGTTTTCTAAACGCTATCTTGTTTAACTGGTTATCCTTAACGCTATTACGTAAAAGGTATTTCATTGTGAATTGAATTCGCGACCGCATTTAAGAAAAACTATATTTTCCTCCATAAGGTCACGTGACCACATGACGTCACAATTGTTAGATCCAAATTGTCTAAAATCTTGTATATAACCTTATGCCTAAATATGAGTGCCTAAGTAAATTGAGCAGCGAGTTATTACAAGAAATGTGATTTTCCAAGTTGCCTTTTTGAACCAGGCCTTAAGTACCTTGAGCTTGCCAAAAAGAGCATCGTTCAGATTTGCCGAGCGCTTGTCGATGCCTTCTCGAATGTAAAATCCGACTACTTCACGGAAAAGTGCACCATCTACTTGCGCCGCACATCGGTCCATGACGCTCAAAATTTCAAAAATTAGTTTCTCAGCGTACGTTGAAGTTAGACGACTGACACTTACAAAGTGTTTCGAGAATACGGTAAAGTTTAGTTATTCGAAGAAAAATTGAATTTTCACATCACATTGACAAAATTAGGGTCAAAAACGTATTTGTCACGTGACCTAGTTTCATACCTTGTATAAATATACACATTTGCTGCGGGCGCATCCCGCAGGAGGCACACAGGAAGCCCAACATAGGACATTACTCAGCACAGGGAACCCAATATATAAATACGCGCGCGCTCTACCACAGGAAGCCCATCAAAAAAAAAACATTTTTTGAATTATTTAGTAGCCTCAAAAGCAATGGTTGGGCTGCCTGTGGTTATAGCCATTTTAAAATTAGCCCTTCTCTGGCTAATTTTAAAATGGCTATAACTCGCTCAATTCTCGTCTAAATCGCTTCAAATCTTCACAGGCAATAAAGGAATAATTGAAGAAGATACACAGAACTTTATAGAGGATTTCATTTTCATGTTATTATTTTGTTGATTTTATTGACATTATCCACATACATTCTCTTATAATAATGTACTGATACACAGCTTGGGCTACCTGTGTTGGTGCCAGTGTGTTTGCAAGTTATCATAAACACGCCTTCTTCGTGTAGAAAACAAATAAACAATCAATATTACCCATGGTCCTTTTCGACAAGTAGAGCCGTGCAACGCTAGCTGCGCCCGCGACCTTGATAGCAGTGGTTAGCACTGCGGCGGGAGAGTTGGCACTAGATATAGATCCGGTTGAAGCGAGTACAAAAACGTTATGAAATCGAAACTCAATACGTAACGTTAACGGATATAGCCATACAAGTCATTTCTAGAGACTGTCGAGGACGAATTGACTACTTTTGAACTCAATAAGTGAGCTACCATACTGTACTGTAGTCATAAGTAAACAATACGTGATTACCTACTGGCTGTCTACGTCACAATATCAATCAGTAAGTACACTTGTAGTTAATGACGTAATCACTGATTAATTATATTAAGATAATAATTAAGTATTAATCATCAATGTTGATGTAATAATCGAGTCATTAAATGTATAACAGACATAGTTAAAATCATGTTGGACTGATTTACTTGGGATTGACATTTTGGTTTCGTTATTGACCGCGATATAAACACATCGCTTCTGTTATATCATGTATATTATGTATATGTTCGAATGATAATTATATAATGACAGAAACTATTCTCTGCAACTATAGCATGCAAGCCAATGTCGTTTAATTATTCTTTATGTGATTAACATATAAGGATTTATACTCCAGTATTTCCCTCTTCCTTCACTTCCTCATGCGTGACGTCATCATTAAACATGCAGGAACGTATAACCGATATTCCACCCAGTCCTAGCTACTCTTACCGCATGCTTTTATATACGTAATAATGCATTTTGTGGTTGATATTGATCTGACAGATTTCCCAGGTCGCTGTCCTAATGACTCCAGCTGAAGATATCTTTCTGCGTGTAGCGTTTTCCTTCGTGACCGTAACGGGTGTCAGCGGTAACATCCTGGTTTGTCTGGTGGTTCTCCTTAACCGATCCATGCGAACACCCATGAACTATCTCCTCGTAAATCTCGCCATCTCAGACATGATGTTACTGGTGTTCTTCACTCCTTTGTTTATCTTCAAAGGGACTTTTGAACATCCAACGGGAACGTCAGGTGATGTGTTGTGTACCTTTATTACAGGAGGGACACTGGCATGGTCAGGGGGGTACACGTCTGCTTTCTTCCTTGTTGCCATTGCCGTGGAGAGGTTTCTAGCCATTTCAAAACCCAGCGAAATCCATCGAAGAATAACGATGCTCAAACTGAAAATCATAGTTGTTCTCTGCTGGTTCCTTGCCTTGTGTTGGAATGGAATTGGATTTTTGGTCCAAAGATACAACGATGAAGCTGGCTTTTGTATGGAGAAGTGGCCGTACGATCACTCCCCTAAAGTCTACAGCACTCTGTGTCTGGTAGTGGTGGGTCTAATCCCAGTGGCCGCCATGTTTGTCTTGTATTTCAGAGTCATCTATGTGCTCTGGTTCAAGTCGACAAGAAATCCTTCATTCGTTGGCTTCACTCAAATCGCTGCTCTGAAAAACAGAAAGAAAGTCACCAAGATAGTACTGACGATAAGCGTAGTGTACACGCTGTGTTGGATACCTGAGTTGTGTGTGTATACTACGAGTGCTTACAACCCAGCCCTTGTCAAAGGCAACATAGCCTATCCTGTTGCTGTTGCCATGGTTACAGTCAACTCGGCAGTGAATCCTTTGATTTACTGTTTCCATAGCGGCCGCTTTCGCCGTCACCTGAATGCTTTGATTTGTCGTGGAAGGATGAAATCGATATCTCTTCGTGATGTTGTCGACCAAAACGAAGTTTGTAAACGAAAAGTTGGACATGTGGTATTACGTGCCATGGTAAAAGAGGACGTTGGTTCTACGGTAGGTTCTACGGTAGGTTCTACGGTAGGGTCTACGGTAGGGTCTACGGTAGGGTCTACGGTAGATTCTGGCATTGAGATGCACTCAGTGCATAAAGTGCATAAGCTATAATAACACGAAAAAAAGGCTGATAATATCATCAATAGAATTAAACGTGAAGTAATAATACTACTAATAATTTATTTCTATAGCGTTATTTCCTAAAAGTCCAATTCGCTTGAAGTGATGTAATGCACTTAATTAATTATTATCGTGGAGTCGAAAGTATTTTACTAAACTTAGGTTTTGTGAAAAACACAAATAATAAACAGAGAAACATTTTGAAGAAATGATAAACACTGATATGTTCCATTCTTCCATTGCGACCTACAAGCTGCAATAGTCCTATTTACCTTTATATTATATTATTTTATTTTATTTGTCGGTATATGACAGCGCTCAGAACAGCTATATAAGCAATTATTATTATTATTATTATTATTATTTGGGACATCAGCAGCATGCTACATATCGGGGTCTATGTCACGGCGTTTGAACAAGATTGGCTATTTTTAGAACAAGATTTCTCGAAATTGACCAATCACTGTGCACTTCCGGTTTTATTTGCTGCAACTCGTTTTATTTGCTGCAACTCGTTTTATTTGCAGCAACTCGTTTTATTCGCTGCAACTCGTTTTATTCGATCGCTGCAACTCGTTTTATTTGCTGCAACTAACTCGTTTTATTTGCAGCAACTCGTTTTATTTGATGCAACTGGTTTTATTGCTGCAACTCGTTTTATTTGCTGCAACTCGTTTTATTTGCTGCAACTCGTTTTATTGCTGCAACTCGTTGTATTTGCCGCAACTCGTTAATTTGCAGCAACAGTGATTGGTCAATTTCGTGTTCTAAAAATAGCCAAACTTGTTCAAATGCCGTGACAGATTTTAATGCTACCGCCGGATGCTCCTACTTATGGGCTCCTGACATCAGACATTTGCACTGCTTCTCGATAGAGTCGTTTCGTTTAAAATATTTTATTTCTTTTTTTTATAATAATTTTCACTTATATACGATGGAGAAGGGGAGGGGTGGCTGCGTGTTAAATATGTAAGCATTGATTCTTCCTCTTGATGGTTCATCTTTTGCTGCAATCCTTTGTCGATACTGCGGTACGTCCATGACGTAGCTCACGGATCGACTGGTTGGCGGTGCGCTACGTACTCTGGGATTGGTATCGTAATCATAATAACACAAACTGAAATCGAAACTGAATGCGCAGCGGAAATAGTGCGGGTCAGGTCAAACCAGGAACAGTCATATATCTCGGAATACTTAGAAATTAAGAAAGAAATATACTTTCTCTGAGTTCAATATGGTAGCCTATTGCAATCCACAGTTATACATAGTAGTAGTTTTAGATTAGACGACATCAACGGTTATCGACAAGTTTACTGCAGATCCCCTCGTCAAGACTGATTGACTGTAAGTACATGCAAATCAATCATGCATCGACAAGATGTTATCGATGATCACTAATAAATAATTATTAATCAAGTATTAATCAGCAATATTCATTTATATGTTATCAGTGATATATGTGTAACGTTGAACGTAACGGCCAGAGACATCACATCGACATACATGTTTTTATGTCGCAGTTGACTGGATTGGATTTACTTTTCAGTTTAGTTTCGCTACGTAGATAGATAGATACGTTGGTAAAACAAGACAGTTACTATTATTATATACATATATACCATAATCGGGTTAGTTCATAGACAGGAATTATTCTACACCACTAAACTATCCAAAACCCTTTATTATTATAGGCCATGTTGTCATGATCACTAATACAGTTAAGTGGTTTCTTCCTTCATTTCTTTGAACTGAGAACAAGTAGACCGGAAGTCATACCCAGGAATGTCCACTCGACAATTTTAGGAAAGATGAAAATGAAATATAAACCGAATATATTCATCGCTTGTTGTATCTAATACAGTAAAAACCCGCATAAAAGAACCCCTATTTTTCCAAGTCAGGCTGAAATGATATGGTTCTTATATATTGCGTGTCTAGTGAGAAAACAGGCTGAATAGGTTCTTAACAGGTTCTTATTTACAGGGCAAAAGAAAAAACAATTATTGTTCCTGATATGGTGTATACATTGACCCTGAAAGGTCTAATATAATATTCACACTAAACATTAACAACCCAACTGTATAGTAAATATAATATTTCAGCATATTCAGCACCGACTGTACCGGTGTGTTCTGAGCTTTAGTCATTTTCTCATAAGAACCTGCTTCGTTTGTCAGACTGAACTGGTTCTTATATATTGGGTGCTTAATTGGCTAAATTTCAACCTGGAGGTTCTTAATCCGCAGTTTCTTATATGCGGGTTTTTACTGTATTTAGACTGACAAGGAACAAGCAATATCATCTAGGCCGGCGCGGGAATAGCAGGTTTTCCTGTATAGTCAGTACAAGTGTCTATTTCGAATGTCATAAGGCGCGGTCGGTGTGATGTCGCTTGATGTGGCACAATAAAATAAATAACTGTTTATTATAAATAAATAAATAAATAACTGTTTATTTAAGTGTCCAATGTGTTCTAGTGCTTGCGCACTAATTGGGGGACACTGTACTCTCACACACACTACCACTACAATCTACTATTCTATGCATACAACTATCAGCTCACTAGTTCGTTTTTATTGAGGGAGGAAAACCGGAGTACCCGGAGAAAAACCCTCGAAGCAATTAAGGGAGGGAACGAACTGACAAACTCAATTCACATGTGATCCCAGGTCCGGAAATCGAACCCGGGACACAGAGGTGACAGACCGAGGCTCTCACCACTCGGCCACCCCTTGCTTCCCATAAATTTCACTGAATGATAGTAAAATAGTGCAGCAGAGACCATGCAAACGTACAGTAGTAGGTGCTCGTCTAGAGAGAACTGACTTAATATATAATGCATTTTGTGGTTAATATTGATCTGACAGATTTCCCAGGTCGCTGTCCTGATGACTCCAGCTGAAGATATCTTCCTGCGTGTAGCGTTTTCCCTCGTGACCGTAACGGGTGTCAGCGGTAACATCCTGGTTTGTCTGGTGGTTCTCCTTAACAAGTCAATGCGAACACCCATGAACTATCTCCTCGTAAACCTCGCCATCTCAGACATGATGTTACTGGTGTTCTTCACTCCTTTGTTTATCTTCAAAGGGACTTTTGAACATCCAACGGGAACGTCAGGTGATGTGTTGTGTACCTTTATTACAGGAGGGACACTGGCATGGTCAGGGGGGTACACGTCTGCTTTCTTCCTTGTTGCCATTGCCGTGGAGAGGTTTCTAGCCATTTCAAAACCCACCGAAATCCATCGAAGAATAACGATGCTCAAACTGAAATTCCTGGTTGTTCTCTGCTGGTTCCTTGCGTTGTGTTGGAATGGAATTGGATTTTTCTTCCAAAGATACAACGATGAAGCTGGCTTTTGTATGGAGAAGTGGCCGTACGATCACTCCCCTAAAGTCTACAGCACTCTGTGTCTGGTAGTGGTGGGCTTAATCCCAGTGGCCGCCATGTTTGTCTTGTATTTCAGAGTCATCTATGTGCTCTGGTTCAAGTCGACAAGAAATCCTTCATTCGTTGGCTTCACTCAAATCGCTGCTCTGAAAAACAGAAAGAAAGTCACCAAGATAGTACTGACGATAAGCGTAGTGTACACGCTGTGTTGGATACCTGAGTTGTGTGTGTATACTACGAGTGCTTACAACCCAGCCCTTGTCAAAAGCAACATAGCCTATCCTGTTGCTGTTGCCATGGTTACAGTCAACTCGGCAGTGAATCCTTTGATTTACTGTTTCCATAGCAGCCGCTTTCGCCGTCACCTGAATGCTTTGATTTGTCGTGGAAGGATGAGATCGATATCTCTTCGTGATGTTGTCGACCAAAACGAAGTTTGTAAACGAAAAGTTGGGCATGTGGTATTACGTGCGATGGCCAAAAAAGAGGACGTTGGTTCTACGGCAGATTCTCAGGCTTCTTATTGAATCACACTCACCTAACTCACACCTCCCTGCCTAAATAAACAATAATTTTAGAACTGGCCTTAAAATACTATCAATGCCAATAAGAATATAGCATGCAGGGTGAAGATTAATAACATATAGATTTTACTAGCTGTAAAACAAGACGCTCTATCAGCTGCCTGAACTTGGGCTTCTTAATAAATCTATTTCGATAGATTAAATGAACCTTGCGAATGCTAAAAACGTATTTCTATCGTCGATCTACACAAGTAGTTTTAGCCTGCAAATGTATACCGCAGACTAGATTTCCACAGTCGACAGTACCTTCGAAGAAGCTGAGACATCGAATCGACTTACGTAAAGGATGAAGATTTCGGCCCCGCCCGCGCTATTCCGGTGCTACATAAAACTAGGTCCTAACCAAAAGGCCAGTGAGGGAGGGGATATATCCGGCCCCTAAGCCATAACTTCAGATAAATCCTATTAGACCACTGCTCCATCTAGTCACTCATATTATCTTAAGGTGTGATTTTTGTAGTCATTCGTCGAAGCTTCATATATACTAATGTAATAGTCCTTAGGGACGTCACGTGAATAAAGTTTGGAATTGACAACGTAACAGCCCACAGGGACAGTCTTAAAATAAATACATAGATGCATATATATATTAAGAAACCCGTGTCATTTTATTCAGTCGAGTATTTCACTGTACTACAGAGAACTGAACACGTCAAGCAAGAAAAATGTCAATAGAAAGTTGTCAATTAAAGAAAACTTGCTGACCGTCTACACGATCAACAAAACTTGTCAAAGATACTTGTCATGATCAGGATAAACTTTTGCTCGTGTAGACGCGGCTTGGTATGTTCAACATACTTAATTAACGTATACTGTTGATTGCGAATTTCTAGTAAGCCCGAGTAAATAATAAATAATAAAGAAAATGCATTTGAATAAAAGTTGCCATTTCAAATGTAATGAAGTTATGGTATTTGTTTAGATGACTTGTTGGTCGACCACCCCTCCCTCAATCACTCACGGCCCCCTCCCTCTTCCTCCCTCATTGTAGTAAGGCTTTTAGGCCAGGCTGCTCAGCACAAACAAAATGGCCGCTCAACAGTGGTGAGTACAGACACTGATTTCTCCATACTTATTGCCGCATAACTTTAATATCTATGAACTTTTCATGCTATCCTGCTGGTTATAGAAAGATTAGGCACGCATTTTGCTGCTGCACAATTCTAGTTGAGCTGGCTACCTATAAAACCTCGTTTATTCTGTTGCATATTTTGGTGCTGAATAGTAAATCATGTGATCTAATGAGTGAACGTACTGTCTTCAAACAGGAACTAAGTAAATATGTTATACTGCAGTAATTTAGGTTGTCGTTCCCTTCATGATTATTAAACCGTTTGATTTCAAAGTAGATGGATGTAATTTCACCCCGGTTTTGTACGTTTTGTAGCTTTTGTCTATAAGGGTCTATAAACGTTCCAGCAAACTTGTACAATGTACTGTACTGTGTACATGTTCATTAGACAGTTATTACAGTATTGTTACTTGTACTCTTGTTTAGCTCACAGTGTATATAGGGCTTCACTCTAACATTTGTATTGATGTTTTGGTGATATTTCCAGGATTCCAAGAGAGAGGCACTATGACAAAGAGAAAGTTATTCTCCAGTCTGAGACTGTCAAAGACCATCCACTAAAAGTGGGAACGATTATTGTATGTTTTCCTTCTTTTTTTCTTTCTTACAAATAAACTAACAACATTTTTATGCCTATCACCCCTGTGAGATTGTTTTAAAATTCTATTCAATATAAACTGAATAGTTGGAGGGTGCAGTATTTTGTGACAATCAAGAAGAAGAGGCCCAGTCTGATGGCCATAACTTTATTTTATTTTTATTTTATTTTATTATCAAATATTTGTTTACAGTCTGTGGACAAAGGACAAAAAGGAGCCAAAAAGCAAGAGCAAGTAGAACCAACACCAATAGATGCTCTGTCTATTACAAATCAAGGTGACACCTTTGATGGCTTGGATCCTTTGTCTATGTTTATGGCTGAACAAGCTGCAAGTAAAACGGTACCAACGTCTGTTCCTCAAAGAGAAAGGGTAATAATGTTATATCTATGCATTAGTATTGTTTGAGATAAGACTGAGCAATTCAATTATAATGAAAATATGTTGATATATCCTAGTTATACTGCTTTCACGGTGTCCATATGCCACTGAAGTATGAGTACTGTAGTTATACACCTATTTCAAAAATCGTTGTCGCAGCTGAAGCAACAGTCAACACTCCAAGACTGCAAAGGAGTTCGGTAATTTTTCTTGTAATTAATTTATTCAGTTGTGGTCATTGTAAATAGTTATCATGAATGTAGTTTTCCAGCTCATTAGTGTTTGGAAGCGTGTTTTTTTTATGCCTGCTCTTGTTCAATGGTTTTAGTACCCACAACAGCACGTTTGTAGTACTAGTACTTTCCGAAATATTCGGTTTGACACCTGAGCTACCACTTCAGCTTGCCATAATAACATGTCACAAATGCATGCAACCAAAATATTCTCTGAATGAATAAATTACGAGAAAAATTACCGAAATCCTTTGCAGTCTTGGAGTGTTGACTGTTGCTTCGGCTGCGATAATGATTTTTGAAATAGGTGTATACTGACTTGAGCACTGACTCACTTACTCACTTACTCAGTGACTAGAGGAATGACTCACCAACAACTCACTGACTCACTCACTGACTCACTTACTCAGTGACTCTTAGTTAGAGGACTGACTCACCAACAAACTCAATGACTGACTCACTCCTCACTCACTTACTCAGTGACTAGAGGACTGACTCACCAACAAACTCACTCACTCACTCACTCACTCACTCAGTGACTAGAGGACTGACTCACCAACAACTCACTCACTCACTCACTCACTGAACTGACCAGATGACTCAGACTGACTGACTGACTGACTGACTGACTGACTGACTGACTGACTGACTGACTGACTGACTGACTGACTGACTGACTGACTGACTGACTGACTGACTGACTGACTGACTGACTGACTGACTGACTGACTGACTGACTGACTGACTGACTGACTGACTGACTGACTGACTGACTGACTGACTGACTGACTGACTGACTGACTGACTGACTGACTGACTGACTGACTGACTGACTGACTGACTGACTGACTGACTGACTGACTGACTGACTGACTGACTGACTGACTGACTGACTGACTGACTGACTGACTGACTGACTGACTGACTGACTGACTGACTGACTGACTGACTGACTGACTGACTGACTGACTGACTGACTGACTGACTGACTGACTGACTGACTGACTGACTGACTGACTGACTGACTGACTGACTGACTGACTGACTGACTGACTGACTGACTGACTGACTGACTGACTGACTGACTGACTGACTGACTGACTGACTGACTGACTGACTGACTGACTGACTGACTGACTGACTGACTGACTGACTGACTGACTGACTGACTGACTGACTGACTGACTGACTGACTGACTGACTGACTGACTGACTGACTGACTGACTGACTGACTGACTGACTGACTGACTGACTGACTGACTGACTGACTGACTGATGATGACTGATTGATTGATTGATTGATTGATTGATTGATTGATTGACTGATTGATTGATTAACTAACTGTAGACTGATTGTTTTTTATTGTTATTACTCGGGCCCTTCCGAAGGAAGCCCGAGTTATAAAATGGACTTTCTTTTTTTTATTATTATTATTATTCGTCGGACACAAAATGCCAAGTATTTGATCGTATCGAGTTTCAAGATAACTCAGCAGATAAGGGAGCAAGCTACTCTCCGGTCCCTGAATTCGCGGAAAACCGCTCTAATCGCTAAACAAACGACACACAGGACTCAAGTAGATATTTAATCTTAGATTATTTGAAAGCAGTTTGAGATCTTCAAGATATTGAAAGGTCGGGATTCTAGTTATAATCAAACTCACGACCAGCGATGTAACTACATCTATTGACAGAAAGCTATATGTACATGTACAGAAGAAGTCATGCAAACAGTCAGGCCAGTCGAGACTGAAAAGCAAATGAAATGAACTCAAAAACTATCATGACCTCGCTATGCCATGTTTGTTGCTTAATTGTAATAGTACGTGTACAGTTATGTCCTTGAGTATTTATAATTGAACTCACGACCAGCGATGTAACAACATCTATATTCATTTGACAGAAAGCTATATGTACAGAAGTCATGCAAACAATCGAACCAGTCGAGTTATTTTCAGTAACTCACGATGGATGTTTATTTTATTCCACGTTTGAAAAATTCATTATGATTACAGTTGTGTGATCATTGTGTGATCATACATCTATTACGCGACCTAATTTTAAATAGAACCGCCGCGTAGCGCTATTTAAAACAGAATTTCCACGCTCAAAACAGGTCAGTGAACGGCAAAAATACAATCGAAATCAAAACGTCCTTAGATTTTAGGGATCTATTACGACAGAAAGCTATATCAGTGTACAGAAGTCATGCAAACAATCGAACCAGTCGAGTTATTTTCAGTAACTTATATATATAATTATATGTAGAGAAGTCATGCAAACAATCGAACCAGTCGAGTTATTTTCAGTAACTCACGATGGATGTTTATTTTATTCCATGTTTGAAAAATTCAGTACGATTACAGTTGTGTGATCCTTGTGTGAGTCATACATCTATTATGACTTGAGGTCACTTGAGGTTGCATATTCATGTTCGCCACAAACGGGTCGAATAGTTTCAGATCCTTATTTTAGAACTCAAAACAGGTCAGTGAACGGCAAAAATACAATCGAAATCAAAACGTCATTAGATTTCAGGGATCTGTTACAGAAGAAGACACTCAATGAGCGTATAGTCGGGTATTTAATATGACAATGACAGTTGCGTGACGAGAGAGATTATTTGTATCGATGAGTATCGATAAAGATCTCCGACTGTTCGAGGTACGTATATCGTACGTTTGTGGCGCCATGAATATGCAACCTCAAGTGACCTCAACGCAACTGACATTGTCCTTGTCATAAGCCCGAGTATACGCTCATTGAGCGTCTTGTTTTAGATTGACTCTCTCAAAAGTAGTACAGAGTTTGGTGAATTTGACCATGATACATTTGAACCCTGGTCAAGCAAACGTACAAGCATTCTGACAAAGTACACCACATCAGAGAAGCTTTCAATCACAACTGTAAGTAAAACTAAAATACAAATTATACAATTCACAATACATTTTGTATTCAATATGTACAATGTGTACACATGTAGGTACATGTAGGCTCAGTATCCAGCCGCTGGGTGCACGAAACCCCAGCGGCTGGATACTGAGCCTAACATGTACAGGCAGTACATTTTAAATTAGAAGCATTAAATTAGGCTAGGGGCTAGCTAACCAGAAAACTTATCAGTTGATAAAGCCCTCAGGCTCTAACATTAATCATAATTAAGATATGTTTGTTCTTCTTTTCTCATTTTCTATTATTATAAGTGTCAATATACATGAATGTCACCATTGTAATGATGAAATGTTAGAGTAAATAAAGGCATTCATTTATGATACACATGTTATCTTGGGTATATAATTATTAGTAACCTTGAATTGTAATTTGAATGTAATACATGTGCATGTGCGCACATATGTAGGGCCATTATTGATAATAATACTTTTCTATTTAAACTGACAGAGCTTCTTATCATCTTCTGACAAAGACAAAAGTAAGTTTCAGTAGATGGACATACTTGATTTTATATTTGTATAATAATAACTATTTCCATTGTATAAATACAATGTACAGGCTGTAATCAGCTCATCTTACAAAATGTGCATTGATTTCTGTGTTTAGTTGTCATAAAGCAACAGACATCTGTCACTGACAAAGTAAAACATCGCTTGGAGCAGCTTGATGACTTTGAAGAGGTACAATACATGTACATGTGCACCATCAAATGTTTTAGGTCTATATACATATGTCTATCTACAAAAGACAGTGTACATAATGGTTGAAACAACTGTCTCTTTGCCTTTTCTTGTAAACTCCAGCAGATAAGCTGCACTCACACAGATATGCCACTGATTATTTGTCTAGTTGTTTTGTTGTTTGTCTGTTTGTTTGTTTGTACAATACATGTACATCTGTTACGTGTATGTCTGTGGCATGGATGCATCCCTGAGTCTCCCTGCCAATTGTAGTTACCCAGGTACTTACTGTGTCTTATAAACTTACACTAACAGGGATCAGTCAAGGAAATGCTTAACCTCAGCCAGCAAGACTATGTAAAAAGGATTGAGGAACTTAATCAGGTAATCACTATTCATCCAGATATCAGTATCTTTACTCGGCTATTTCAATCTGTGTCCTGTCTATTTTACATCAAATGCACGTTACTACCAAGAAATGACTGTTCTACTGCTATTCTGGGTCCCTACTACTTACCAATCTGTCCCTGTTATTCCAAAACTTATAAAAACCCTGTTCATCTTAATTGTTTAGCTGAAATAGGTTGTTGCAGTATGTTATTTTCATGTAGCATTCAAGTATGTTCAAATTATATGTAAATGTACATACATGTCTGGTTTTTGTCATCCATATACTTGGTATAATGTAAATGTACATGTATACATGTCTTGTTTTTGTCATCCATATACTTGGTATATAATGTAAATTTATGTAATATATATCTTACTTTTCTTTTTTTAGGCTTTGATTGCTGCTTGGGAAGGAGACCAGCGAGTGAAAGCTTTAAAAATTGCAATCCAGGTGAAATATTTTGATTTTGTATTGTAAATAAATGATGCGCCTCTTACTTTATTGGCGCGTAAAAGATAGGTGACAGGAAATAAATGATGATAATCAAACATACCTTGGGTATATATATATAGGTCATAGTAATAGTCATAGCATTTAATTACTGTCAATCGATTGTCAATGATTTTTTGGCCAACTGTTGTTGGCTATTGGCTGTCAGTTGGCTGACAAATCACTGTCAGTAATGGTCGACAAGAGATTTGATACATTATTCTACAAAGGCCCATGGTTGATAATTATCTGATAAATTGGTGCAATGAATACAGAACTTGTAACTACTACGTTATTAGTACTTGCTAGTTTATACTGTATTCATGGTATTATTTTCTCTAGTGTGCCAAGCTTTTATCAGACATTCAAGTCATTCAGTTCTATCCCAGCAAGTTTGTTTTAGTGACTGATATCCTTGACACTTTTGGTAAGTTCTGAAATTCTGTCAGAAATTAATAATTTTCAAGCAGTATATATCATTTATTGATGTATTTTCACAGGGAGATTGGTTTATGAAAGGCTTTTTAGAAAATCCAGCATGTTCAATCCTGGTAGTAACGTCCCAGTCATGCTCCCTGGTAAGTTTTATTCATTAGCTCTTTCCTTCATTTGTTTGTTTGTTCATTGTTTCGTTCATTCATTCATTCATTTGTTTGTTCATGCATCATCCATCCATCCATCCATCCATCCATCCATCCATCCATCCATCCATCCATCCATCCATCCATCCATCCATCCATCCATCCATCCATCCATCCATCCATCCATCCATCCATCCATCCATCCATCCATCCATCCATCCATCCATCCATCCATCCATCCATCCATCCATCCATCCATCCATCCATCCATCCATCCATCCATCCATCCATCCATCCATCCATCCATCCATCCATCCATCCATCCATCCATCCATCCATCCATCCATCCATCCATCCATCCATCCATCCATCCATCCATCCATCCATCCATTCATTCATTCATTTACTCATTTATTTAATTCACACTTTCATTCATTCATTCATTTGTTTGTTCATCCATCCATTCATTCATTTAATTCACAGACAATGACATTCTATCGAAACCTGTCTAATTTTCTTAAGCTGAAAAGTGTATATGATTATACTAGTTTTACGGTTTTCACACGTATGAAATGAAAATATGTTGGCGTTTCGGCTGCATTGGTGGCAAAAAAAAAGTGTATAATATTTTAAAACTACTGTAGTCTGCAGTCACTATTTCTGTAATAATATTGATCTATTTGTTATAGAAAACTTTACTCCTGAGCAAGTGCCAGACTCTGCCAAGGAAACCTGTCGTAACTGGTTTTTCAAGATTGCTTCAATAAGAGAACTTATACCAAGATTGTATCCTTTTGCTATAAGATGATATCTGGGATACCTGTGTTCTATTGGGCACAGGGTACCCATTGAATTGGATAATCAACTTTAAAGTCACCTACTTTTTTAAAGTTGTATGAAATCCTGTGAAACTAACAGTAATTCAATAGTACTGACCTTCTGTCACCCAATGAAGATCAAGTTATAACTACAGTAGTAGATTATTAATACTATCGGCACAATTAAATCATCCCTATTGCTGGGTTTCACTAGACGTCACTTCCGGCCTCAAGAATTTTTATCAGCTGAATAGACCTTTTGTACAAATTACATAATTGCTTTAAATTAAGTTTTCGTAGTTTTTCATGGCCAAATGGTTAATACTAGCTTGTACCCTGGGATCCCATAATTCAAGATGGCCACGTATCGGTAAAAAGGTCTACCTTTTCAATAGAATACTCTCTGCTTGATAGCACATGGTGGTCATGTTTGACCAGCAGTTGGGGCCAGATAATGAGATTCCTGGACTTTTATCAGTTGATTGAAACCTATGTTATCCCTTCATCAAATATTCAGCTTTGTCGAGACAGCAATCCTGAAGTGTTATGACTTTCTTACGCAAGGGTATGTTACAAATTACCTTGTTACCTGCACCTCATAATCAAGTCAGTTGGATCATTTGTCCAAAATAATTTGTACAATACATGTACAATTAAAACTGATTTTTCTTTCTAGAGAGTTTTCCCAAGCCTTAGTACGACTTACTAAGATGATCAGAGGTATTGGTGATCCTCTAGTTGCTGTATCTGCAAGGTGCTATATTTGTAGGGTGAGTATGTGAGCATGTTATGGCTTTAAACCAGCGGGCTCACAAGAGACAGCTGTTTCCACAGGCTAGTTGCATTAATACATGAGAACACAACTAAAGTGAAAGTCATGCTTGTGGTTTGCAATAGGGACTTGCACCAAGAGGTCACGTGACTCAACCCAAATCAAGCAGCAGTGTCAAAATAGACTCCAGAAATGAAAAGAGTAGCTTGAAATTGCAGTAGTAGTCCAGTCATCCTATGAAATTTTTGGGGTCAAGTTGGAACAAATTGCAACAGAAAGTTTCTCATTGCTATTCAACCAAGATGGGTTACCTAAACAACATACTAAAAGTCCTCCAAAATCCCTTTGGTGGAACATGCCGAAAATTAGGATTAAAGATTTCGTGGTTTCACCACAGGGATCCCGCGTCGAGCAAAATGAATTACATTAAAAAATATACATTTATCCGACTTTTTTTTTTGATTTTTAATTTCTAAGATCTTCAATATTATTCCTGTTGTGGTTGAAGTTACTTTATTAACACAAAAGTACTTGAAATGCAGGGGAAATGACCCTTACCACAGGGATCCCAATATGTAGAAAATAGAATTTCCAATCAAAAAATCGTTTTCCTGCTTTATGTTTGATTGTTTCTTGGTTATTCGTTGCGTTGTATAGCCAAATTAGTCTATTCTAAGACTGTTTAACACTAATGATTAATAATAATCAACTATTGAAATACAATAATGATAATAATTAAGATATAATGACCATAAGATAAAATATTATACTAATCAGAATTAAGATAAGCTTAATACAACTAAAACATATTGTTAGTCAGACTCATCCAAACCAAGGTCTGACGTGCTGGAGTTAGAATAACTTTGGCCTTTGCATGTACCACATGCAGCCGAGCAATCCATGTCGTACTTTTTGCACGTACAAGAACCGTACAAGTGCAAGTACTACCTGATCTGACTTGCAGCCATCTGATCATCTCAATTAGTATAGTACTACACACGTAGACTGTGGTCAGATTGCATCAACAGCTGAGAGTGGGTGGAAGGCTTTCAGATTGAACAAATTACGATCCAGTGGCTACCTATTGGCAAAGACGGGTGTATCGTAGAGAGTCTACAATTAGCCTCTCCTATGAACCATCACTGTACAAAGAGAGAAGTACTTTCTCTCCTGCCACAATGATGTCTTCCTTTGTAGTTACAGTACCCGCTGGTCAAAGATTTCTGCTTTTTGAAGGAATCTGCATGGAACCTGTTTCAATATTTTTAAAGCTAATGCTTTGCCAATCCCATGGAGCCGTGATGTTGTGTCGCACCCTAGAATTGCATGCAGAAACAATAGGTTTTTGCACACATTGGCACCTAGGGCAGACTTTGTCCTCTTTATGTTCCATACTCTCCTGTTCTGTGGCCTTGGCTTGGGCTCTGGTTAGAAGAACAGGCCGTGCGAATCCACTTCAACATGATAACACAGTAACTGACTAACAGGTCGGTATCGTCTCCAACTAGTACACTAGCTTCATCCTGACATTTTTCCGATTTCTGATATAATTTTTATGAGTTCACTGATCTTAATGTGATTGATTATTATTAAAAATATCGTATTTTATATTTTTTGTTTTTATTGTTAAGCGCTTTAGAATATTACATATTTTGCGCTATATAAATAAAGTTTATTTATTTATTCATTTCTTATGTTGAAGTGGATTCGCACGGCCTGTTCTCAACAAAATCGTGCAACTTGTCGCACAACATTGTTGCGTTGCAAGTTGCAGAGCAAAGTTTCTCGTATTACCATCGTTCGTGCAACTTGTCGCGCAACACACTTCGTGTTGTGGGTTGCAAAATTTTGTTGCGCAAAGTAGAAGCTCTTTCTACTTCATGCAACAAAGTTTTGCAACTTGCAACTCAGAAAATTTAATGTGTTGCGCGACGAGTTGCGCGAACGATGGTAATACGAGAAACATTGCTCTGCAACTTGCAATGCAACAATCTGAACAATGTTGCGCGACAAGTTGCATACCGTTTTGTTGCTCGTATTACCGCACCTATTTTTGCACACACTTTATGCTTTGCATCAGCTTTAATAATGATTGAAACAGATTCCATGCAGATTTTCAAAAAGCAGAAATCTTTGATCGATCAGCTTTAATAATGATTGAAACAGATTCCATGCAGATTCCTTCAAAAAGCAGAAATCTTTGATCGACCAGCGGGTATAACTAGAAAGGAATACATCTTTGTGGCAGGAGAGAAAGCATTTCTCTCTTTGTACAGTGATGGATATATATCAGAGGAGAGGCTAATTGCAGACTCTCTACGATACACCTGTTTTTGCCAAAAGGTAGCCAAGTGATCGTAATTTGTTCAACCTGAAAGCCTTCCACCCACACATCAGCTACTGCTACATACCACATCCTACGTGTGTACTACCAGATCCAGGAATGGAAAGAGGTTGCGAACAGCTACAGCCTTTTTTTACTGGGGATGACACTTAACGGATGGGAAGCTACTTCCTATCCTAACTGAATTACCACAAGCCCATAGCGTGCACTATACTATAATTGAGATGATCAGATGGCTGCAAGTCAGATCAGGTATAGCACTTGCGCAGGTGTACGTGCAAAAAGTACTACTTGGATTGCTCGGCTGCATGTGGTACATGCAAAGGCCAAAGTTATTCTAACTCCAGCACGTCAGACCTTGGTTTGGATGAGTCTGACTAACAATATGTTTTAGTTGTATTAAGCTTTAAATCTTAATTCTGCTTGGTATAATATTTTATCTTATGGTCATTATCATAATTATTACGTGACTTTATTATTACTTCAGTTATGCAACCAATTAGAGTCGTGGGAAGTAGTTACGGTACGGTTCGTGCCGTGCAGTGACAGTATCGTGCCATCAACGTGCAGTGTGATTGGTTGAATACAATGTGTTCGATTCTAATGTGTTCGATTCTGTACCGTGAGCGTAACTCCGTACCGTAGGTTTCCCACTCATACGAAAACGCCGGACTCTATTATGATTATTGTATTTCAATAGTTGATTAATATTAGTCATTAGTGTTAAACAGTCTTAGAATAGACTAATTTGGCTATACAACGCAACGAATAACCAAGAAACAATCAAACATAAAGCAGGAAATCGATTTTTTGATTGAAAATTCTATTTTCTACATATTGGGATCCCTGTGGTAAGGGTCATGGCCTAGGGACATTTCCCCTGCATTTCAAGTACTTTTGTGTTAATAAAGTAACTTCAACCACAACAGGAATAATATTGAAGATCTTAGAAATTAAAAATCAAAGAAAAAAGTCGGATACAGTGTATTTTTTTAATATAATTTATTTCGCTCGACACGGGATCCCTGTGGTGAAACCACGAAATCTTTAATCCTAATTTTCGGCATGTTCCACCGAAGGGATTTTGGAGGACTTTTAGTATGTTGTTTAGGTAACCCATCCTGGTTGAATAGCGATGAGAAACTTTCTGTTGCAATTTGTTCCAACCTAAACCGTAGAATGACTGGACTATAGTACAAGGGTGAAGTTTCAGCTGATAATGTCTGGCACAGGAGAAATGACTCACATTAAAAATAAAATCACAAATTTTATTAAGATTCGTATAGGAAAATGTGCTGCAATGCAAGCTCTTGCTATCCATTGCATTTTCCAAACAAAATCTTAGAAAACCTTCGATGCTATATTTAATGTCATTTCTCCTGTGTCAGACATTATGAGCTGAAATTTCACCCTTTCAAGTTGCTTTTTTCATTTCTGGAGTTCATTTTGACACTGCTGCTTGATTTAAGGGGGGTGGGGTCATGTGCCCTCTTCATGCAAGTCGCCTATTAGACTCAAGACAGTAGTAGCAGTAGTAGTTTACCTTTATTTGTAATACAGCCTGGTAACCCATTTGTAAATGTACCAAGGGCACTTTTGGCATATTTATTGTTTATGATTGACTGTATTGCAAACTTACCAGTCACAACTTTGGTCTTAGATAGTTGCGTAGTAATACAAGGGGTGGTAAGCTGCTTGTTTATCTCATTCAGTGTTTACTATCAATAGGTTGGTATCTTGGTAGCACCTAATGTCAAGGAACATCTGATTGAAAACCTCTATAGCTTTATTACTTGTTATAAACAGGTAATAATAACTTTATTAGCATGTCATAATGATCTAGCCTTATATATTTATAAGCTAATGTTGGACACCTATCTACAGTACATGAATTTTATAAATCTATAAAATCTATAATTAAAATGAGAGTCCATTATAAGTATGATGTCATTGTTTATTTGTTTAGCTACAAAGTGACACTGTTCAAAACACCTTAGCGACTCAAAGACTTGGTAGGTCCTTGTTGTTGTTGAACATTGTTGTTGTTGTGGTGGTTGTTGTTGTTGTTGAACATTGTTGTTGTTGAACATTGTTGTTGTTGTTGAACATTGTTGTTGTTGAACATTGTTGTTGTTGTTGAACGTTGTTGTTGTTGAACATTGTTGTTGTTGTTGAACATTGTTGTTGTTGTTGAACATTGTTGTTGTTGAACATTGTTGTTGTTGAACATTGTTGTTGTTGTTGAACATTGTTGTTGTTGTTGAACATTGTTGTTGTTGTTGAACATTGTTGTTGTTGAACATTGTTGTTGTTGTTGAACATTGTTGTTGTTGAACATTGTTGTTGTTGAACATTGTTGTTGTTGAACATTGTTGTTGTTGTTGAACATTGTTGTTGTTGAACATTGTTGTTGTTGAACATTGTTGTTGTTGAACATTGTTGTTGTTGAACATTGTTGTTGTTGAACATTGTTGTTGTTGAACATTGTTGTTGTTGAACATTGTTGTTGTTGAACATTGTTGTTGTTGTTGAACATTGTTGTTGTTGAACATTGTTGTTGTTGAACATTGTTGTTGTTGTTGAACATTGTTGTTGTTGAACATTGTTGTTGTTGAACATTGTTGTTGTTGAACATTGTTGTTGTTGTTGAACATTGTTTTGTTGAACATTGTTGTTGAACATTGTTGTTGTTGAACATTGTTGTTGTTGAACATTGTTGTTGTTGAACATTGTTGTTGTTGTTGAACATTGTTGTTGTTGTTGAACATTGTTGTTGTTGAACATTGTTGTTGTTGAACATTGTTGTTGTTGAACATTGTTGTTGTTGAACATTGTTGTTGAACATTGTTGTTGTTGAACATTGTTGTTGTTGAACATTGTTGTTGTTGAACATTGTTGTTGTTGAACATTGTTGTTGTTGAACATTGTTGTTGTTGAACATTGTTGTTGTTGTTGAACATTGTTGTTGTTGAACATTGTTGTTGTTGAACATTGTTGTTGTTGTTGAACATTGTTGTTGTTGAACATTGTTGTTGTTGTTGAACATTGTTGTTGTTGAACATTGTTGTTGTTGAACATTGTTGTTGTTGAACATTGTTGTTGTTGAACATTGTTGTTGTTGAACATTGTTGTTGTTGAACATTGTTGTTGTTGAACATTGTTGTTGTTGAACATTGTTGTTGTTGTTGAACATTGTTGTTGTTGTTGAACATTGTTGTTGTTGAACATTGTTGTTGTTGAACGTTGTTGTTGTTGAACATTGTTGTTGTTGTTGAACATTGTTGTTGAACATTGTTGTTGTTGAACATTGTTGTTGTTGAACATTGTTGTTGTTATAATAAAGATTCGTTTCTTCTACGTAAAGGATTTAATATATCATTGTCATTGTTTTCTACGTTAACTGAAAGTTCGTTAGAATTGCCTTCATTCCCTGATGATGGGCCATGGGCCCGAAAGCTCGGATATATTAAATCCTTTACGTAGAAGAAACGAATCTTTATTATAACATGGCACCTACGTACAACAACATATTGAATTGTTGTTGTTGTTGAACATTGTTGTTGTTGTTGAACATTGTTGTTAAAAACTGGAAACAAGAGTGGCACACATCACCTTCATTTTCTCCAGCTTCTTGTCCTTGTGTGCATGCTTGCTTCCTTCCTTCCCAGTATTTCATCCCTCCTTTCTTCCTTTAATAATACATTCCTTCCTAGTGGCCTTTCTTCCTTCCTTTCATCACTTCTTTCTTCTTCCATTCCATCCTACTGTGCCAAATCCTCTAACAACATCTTTGTTACAGAAATGCAACAATATCTTCAACTGTACCCGCCAGCGCTAGACTGGATCTTACAATGTGTTGCTCACAATACATCAGAGGTAATGTACTTGTTGACTTATGTATTACCACTCATTACAAATATGTGTAAGGATACTATGTCTATCCTGGGTTCCAGAGGAACAGTTTCTCTCACTCTGGTCGATCAGTATTTGGATAGGATGCCGATCGTTGTAGCGAGAGTTGTAGCGAGAGTACATATGGTTGGTTTTGTGTAACAAAGTGTATTGTGCTTTTCAGACTACATTAACAGACATTCTCAATCGATGCAAGGATGAATGCAATAGGTTTGTTTATTGCTATTCAACAGTTTGATTAATGTTTTTACTAAAGCTGTATAAGACTCACACTTGTGCAACATTTATCTAGTGCTCTGTTGTTGAATTCAATTGTCCTGGCGTTCCAGCCCCAGTACATCTCTGAAAGGTAATGTAGTATTTAGAGTCGTTTTTGTATGAGTGGGAAGTAGTTACGGTACGGTTCGTGCCATGCAGTGATGGTATTGCGCCATGATTGTGTGGTATCCAAGCATTCTGATTGGTTGAGCGATGATTTTGCATGCTGTGATTGGTTGAATACAATGTCTTCGATTCCGTACCGTGACCGTAACTATGTGCCGTAGGTTTCCCACTCATACGAAAATGACTCTATCTAGCGTAGTAGAGAAGACTTATTTCCTAGGCTAGTGTAGTATTGATATAATTATTGACACCATTATAAAGTTATGTCTTCATGGTTATATGGTCACCACCAACACAAGTAAATCAAGAACTACGCATAGTTTCATTGCAATCATTAGTCATTGTTACATGTGCTGGGATCATCATCATCATCATCATCATCATCATCATCATCATCATCATCATCATCATCATCATCATCATCATCATCATCATCATCATCATCATCATCATCATCATCATCATCATCATCATCATCATCATCATCATCATCCATCATCATCATCATCATCATCATCATCATCATCATCATCATCATCATCATCACCGCCACAACCATCAACTGTCCAACAATAAATTGTACTCATCACCATCATATATCTTCCATTGTCTGTCATCATTGTCATCACCACCATCATCATCAACTACATCAACAACATCTGATGAAACTGAGTTGTTTCTTTTACATAAGTTTTTTATGAAACCTACGCACAGACAAGTATGCAACAAGAACATGCATCATCACCACATTCATTGCTTTCATTTTCAGAGCC
>JAUJYZ010000878.1:0-60000 GCA_033675265.1 Actinostola sp. cb2023 | reverse complement strand
TCTTGTACAGCAAACAATACTTACATGTAGAAAAACAATACTTACATGTGTCCTTGTACAGCAAAAACAATACTTACATGTAGAAAGACTGCTCTTGTACAGCAAACAATACTTACATGTAGAAAGACTGCTCTTGTACAGCAAACAATACTTACATGTAGAAAGAGTGTCCTTATACAGCAAACAATACTTACATGTAGAAAGACTGCTCTTGTACAGCAAACAATACTTACATGTAGAAACAATACTGTCCTTGTACAGCAAACAATACTTACATGTAGAAAGACTGCTCTTGTACAGCAAACAATACTTACATGTAGAAAGACTGCTCTGTACAGCACAATACTTACATGTAGAAAGACTGCTCTTGTACAGCAAACAATACTTACATGTAGAAAGACTGCTCTTGTACAGCAAACAATACTTACATGTAGAAAGACTGCTCTTGTACAGCAAACAATACTTACATGTAGAAAGACTGCTCTTGTACAGCAAACAATACTTACATGTAGAAAGACTGCTCTTGTACAGCAAACAATACTTATAATTTGTAGAAAGATTGTCCTTATACAGCAAACAATACTTACATGTAGAAAGACTGCTCTTGTACAGCAAACAATACTTACATGTAGAAAGACTGCTCTTGTACAGCAAACAATACTTACATGTAGAAAGACTGCTCTTGTACAGCAAACAATACTTACATGTAGAAAGACTGCTCTTGTACAGCAAGCATCTCACTTCCAACCCTGCTTTCATGTTCATAGAAACGAGAGATCAACACAATACTTGGAGACATCATTAAACACATGACACCAGAAAGAGCCTTTGAATACTACTACACTCAAGTAAGAAAACGTTATCGATAAAACCTCTGATGATTGTAATAATATCACTCAAGCAGCCGGTCAGGACGTACAGAAAGGACTACTCCTTGATGTCAGGCCACAGGCAGCCCAACCATTGCATGCTTCTGAGGCTATTTTATTATAATATACACCTATTCCAAATATCGTTGTCCGGGCCGAAAGCAACAAGCAAGAAGCTGACGACCGCAAAGGACTTCAATGGGAATCTCCTAATTAATTCATTTATCCGTGGTATTTGAGAAGTTATCCCTACGAGCATTGAATAGCAATCATTTGGAACTATTCGGCCATTTGAAAATGCATGTTGTCGAAATGTCTACGGATGAATAAATGAATAAGGAGAAAGTCCCAATGCCCTTTGCGGTCGTCAGCTTCTTGCTTGTTGCTTTCGGCGTGGACAACAATTTTTGGACTAGGTGTATAAAAATGGGTTTACTGTACGTAGTAGAGCACGCACGCGCGCGAATATCTTTTTAATCATTAGAATAAAATAGCCTGAGAAGCAATGGTTGGGCTGCCTGTGCCTCGGCTGGTACGTTCCATTATAAAATCAACGAACAGACAGACCGGTCTGTCTGATCAAATGAAAAGCATCCTTAGTAGTTACAGTATCGCACAGGTGTAGAGTGCAATTTAAAAAAGTGTGAAATAGTACTAATTTTAAATAGTACTAAATAGTGCTATTTCTATTGTTTTCTATTGTTTCATTAGTGCTATTTAGTACTAATTAGTTATTTAGTTTTCAAGCTTTTCTAAATTGCACTCTAGTACTGCTGTAGTAACATCTGGGTACTTACTACTGCACGTACAGCAATTCAATATATTTGTTTTCATATGAGTGGGAAAGTTACGGTACCGTGCCGTATTGAAAGAGTTTGATTGGTTGAGTTGCATCTGCATGCTTTTTGATTGGTTCAGAAAGGAAGCCATTTGAGTGTCGCGGTACCACAGGGTTCCCACTCATACGAAAACGACTTTATTGAAAGGGACCTCTGTGAATCCATGTGCGAAAGTTAACTCTAGTTTTTACATTTTCTTTTGTTTTCCAGTTACTGACAATCATTTCCAAGCTTCTATCGCATATCCACGACTTCTCTGTTTTGTTTGCTATGGTAAAGTACAAGTATATACTTCTTATTAACCGAGCGCGAGGTCCGTATGGGAAGTTATGGACCGAGTTTCTTCGCACGGCCTCGCGGGCCATCATAAAAAGTGGGGGGAAACGAGGATTCATAACTTCCCGTACGGACCGAGCAAGCGAGGTTAATAAGATATTTATTATATAGCTTTTCCTTACGTTTCTGTTTTCAGCGGACCGTACGGGAAGTTATGGCCCGCTAATTGACCAATGAGAGCGCGCGTAGTATCTGCTATATAATAAGTGATATTTACTGCATGAGCGGCCGTGTTGTATCGGTAGATATAGATCCGAGCCGCAAGTCCTTGAGCGTAAATATTCCCCACTACGGGAACACTGTTTGTTTTTGTTTGTTTGTTACAAGTTTGTTTGTTTGGTTGTTTGTGTCCTTGTCTGTTTGTTTGTTTGTCTGTCTGTCTGTCTGTCTGTTTATCTGTCTGTCTGTCTGTTTGTCTGTCTGTTTATCTGTCTGTCTGTTTGTCTGTCTGTCTGTCTGTCTGTTTGTCTGTCTGTCTGTCTGTCTGTCTGTCTGTCTGTCTGTCTGTTCGTTTGTTTGTTAAACTACAGACTTCTTGTTGTTTTAGGACAAATTCCTCCCGTTTCTCGACATGTTCCAGAAGGAGTCTGTCAAAGTAGATGCTTATAAAATGATAATGGAAGGCTTTGTCAAGTATGTATACAATGATAACAGTCATTTCGAATCCAGAGAATCAAACAATACGTGGAGTAGTTTGTAATAATGTGCAACCATTTTCTTTTTAGGTATCAGCTTGAGCCTACGACTGACCCTGTCGTACAGAACTCGCTTATGTTTGTTTGTAAGACTCTACATGACTCTGTGAAGTAAGTGCCGGTTTTATGTGTACTCATTGAACAAGAAAAGTGAGAGAGAAACGAGCAGATACCTCTGTGTTACTACAATATTCAAACAATTTGCTTGTATAAATGATTGAAAACCAGCTCAAAACCCCAGGCTTAGCTAAGCCATGGCTTAAGTAAGACAAGCTTGAATCCCTAGGCTTAGCTAAGCCATGGCTTAGGGTAGATGAGCTTGAATCCCTAGGCTTAGCTAAGCCATGGCTTAGGGTAGATGAGCTTGAACCCCTAGGCTTAGCTAATCCATAGCTTAAGTGAGACGAGCTCGAATCCCTAGGCTTAGCTAAGCCATGGCTTAGGTTAGATGAGCTTGAATCCCTAGGCTTAGCTAAGCCGTGGTTTAGTTGAACATTTGCTGTGTTGACCCATTTATACGAGTCGTTCATGACTTAGCTGAGCTGCGTCTTATTTTCTGTTACTTGTTTGTTCAAGTGCGTTGACACTGGAAGACGAAAGGAGAGTCATAGGAACACTTATAAGTGGTTATCTACGAAAGGTACGAAGTGCAGTGTCGATTTCCATCATCATCATCATCATCATCATCACCATTAAACCAAGCCGCTACTAATGCAACTCTCATCAACTCCTCTACTCTTCAAAATGCATGTCATCGTTAGTTATTCTCGTAATCATACCTCACATTTACATCTAAACTATTTTGCTTCACAAGGAAGTACAAATTATATCAATAATGTTTTCCATTTCAGTTAAGTTTACCTTCAGTCGTTTTGTTTATTCTGATTTGTTTCACAGATCGACTTTGGTCGTGATTTCGAGAAACAGCTCGACTTCTATGTGGATGCACGCGCTTCTTTCTCTAACTTGGATCCCGTTCTGGTCATGTTGGTCCAGGTAAAGTACTACTCCTTGTGTACGTGTCTACCGTAGTTACTAACTACTCTGTGTGTTGGTTCACAGAGAGTCAATGTACTCGCCCTGCAAACAAGAGCCATTGTCAATGGAAACCATTCAAGAAAAACTGCTTCATTTGTGAGAGTATGTACCAGCAGAACCTAATTTACTGGCTGCTCAATTTACTTTTCTTTCTTATCGTACCCTCTTTCTTTGCCCCTCACTTTGTGATATGTTGTGCGACGCAAGCATAAGCGCAAGCACGAGAGACATTATTTCACTGTGAAAACGAACCTGACGCCAGCATAAGCGCAAGCACAAGAGGCGTTATGTCACTGTGAAAACGAACCTGACGCCAGCATAAGCGCAAGTACAAGAGGCCTTATGTCACTGTGAAAACGAACCTGACGCAAGCATAAGCGCAAGTACAAGAGGCCTTATGTCACTGTGAAAACGAACCTGACGCCAGCATAAGCGCAAGCACAAGAGGCCTTATTTCACTGTGAAAACGAACCTGACGCCAGCATAAGCGCAAGCACAAGAGGCCTTATTTCACTGTGAAAACGAACCTGACGCCAGCATAAGCGCAAGCACAAGAGGCCTTATGTCACTGTGAAAACGAACCTGACGCCAGCATAAGCGCAAGTTCAAGAGGCGTTATGTCACTGTGAAAACGAACCTGACGCCAGCATAAGCGCAAGTACAAGAGGCCTTATGTCACTGTGAAAACGAACCTGACGCCAGCATAAGCGCAAGCACAAGAGGCCTTATTTCACTGTGAAAACGAACCTGACGCCAGCATAAGCGCAAGTACAAGAGGCCTTATGTCACTGTGAAAACGAACCTGACGCCAGCATAAGCGCAAGCACAAGAGGCCTTATTTCACTGTGAAAACGAACCTGACGCCAGCATAAGCGCAAGCACAAGAGGCCTTATTTCACTGTGAAAACGAACCTGACGCCAGCATAAGCGCAAGCACAAGAGGCCTTATGTCACTGTGAAAACGAACCTGACGCCAGCATAAGCGCAAGTACAAGAGGCGTTATGTCACTGTGAAAACGAACCTGACGCCAGCATAAGCGCAAGTACAAGAGGCCTTATGTCACTGTGAAAACGAACCTGACGCCAGCATAAGCGCAAGCACAAGAGGCCTTATTTCACTGTGAAAACGAACCTGACGCCAGCATAAGCGCAAACAAGAGGCCTTATGTCACTGTGAAAACGAACCTGACGCAAGCATAAGCTCAAGCACAAGTGGCGTTATGTCACTGTGAAAACGAACCTGACGCAAGCATAAGCACAAGCACAAGAGGCCTTATGCCACTGTGAAAACGGGCCTGACACAAGCATAAGCGCAAGCACAAGAGACGTTATGTCACTGTGAAAACGAACCTGACGCAAGCATAAGCGCAAGCACAAGAGGCCTTATGCCACTGTGAAAACGGGCCTGACACAAGCATAAGCGCAAGCATAAGCGCAAGCACAAGAGGCCTTGAGCGCAAGGATCAAAATGTTAAAAGTAAGTTTGGTGTTATTGCTCTAGGCCTGTGCTTCATACAGTTTCATTACTATCCCGTCCATCGTCGACATCTTTACTCGTGTTAAACTGTACCTTTATTCGGGACAAGTAGCCATGTCCAACCAGGCTCTAAGTCAAGGTACGCTCAATGTTTATAACCGATTTTAACACACGACACTGAAGAGAATGAGGACTGTGTTCTGTACAATCATTTTAAAATGACATTGAGTTGTTAGAGTCAAACTTGTTGTGTGAGATTGTGAGAGTCAACAAGAAAAAAACACGAAAAACGAAAAAAGCCAAAAAAAGTACGAAAAACGAAACGAAAAAAAAACACAAACGAAATAAGAAAAAAAAGATTATGTTGCGATAGCCCAACCCAGGCGTGATGCTGTTATTGTTGTTTTAGGCGATGCTTTCTTCAAAGCAGCGATAAGCGTCATACCAGAAATCCCCAAGACCATAGGTAACAAACCCTTTTAGTCAACGACTATTTTATCGTGGAAATGCAATGTTCAAGGTTGATTGTGTATTGATGATGATGACGATATTGTTCGCGATGAAACTATTATTATGCTGATAGTTAAACTTTTAAATTATGTTGTTGATGATGATGATGATGATGATGGATGAGGGATGAGTTTGCTAGAAAATAAGGATATTTGATCATCGCATAATTATTGTCTAGCAGAGGTTGAGCACAAGACTAGGGCATCAGAACCATACCTACTTGGCTATTTGAACCAATTCCTTTCTACCTTACTAGTTGTGCCGGTATGTTTATCTGTTTTATTTACTCTTAGTTGATACATCATTGTAACATCCATAAACCTGTTTCTTTGGTGTAGGACTCGCCTGATCAAGGGGTTTTGTACTTAACGCGTGGTTTATTGAACGTCATTCAAGAATACACGTGGGAAATGAATAGCGATGCAAAGATGACTTTGTATCTTAACGCTGTTGGACTACTGTCTGCATTGTGCCAGGTAAATAACAAAATACACTGCATGCACTGCGCTGCACTGCACTGCACTGCTCTGCTCTGCTCTGCTCTGCTCTGCTCTGCTCTGCTCTGCTCTGCTCTGCTCTGCTCTGCTCTGCTCTGCTCTGCTCTGCTCTGCTCTGCTCTGCTCTGCTGCTCTGCTCTGCTCTGCTCTGCTCTGCTCTGCTCTGCTCTGCTCTGCTCTGCTCTGCTCTGCTCTGCTCTGCTCTGCTCTGCTCTGCTCTGCTCTGCTCTGCTCTGCTCTGCTCTGCTCTGCTCTGCTCTGCTCTGCTCTGCTCTGCTCTGCTCTCTGCTCTGCTCTGCTCTGCTCTGCTCTGCTCTGCTCTGCACTGCTGCTCTGCTCTGCTCTGCTCTGCTCTGCTCTGCTCTGCTCTGCTCTGCTCTGCTCTGCTCTGCTCTGCTCTGCTCTGCTCTGCTCTGCTCTGCTCTGCTCTGCTCTGCTCTGCTCTGCTCTGCTCTGCTCTGCTCTGCTCTGCTCTGCTCTGCTCTGCTCTGCTCTGCTCTGCTGCTCTGCTCTGCTCTGCTCTGCTCTGCTCTGCTCTGCTCTGCTCTGCTCTGCTGCTGCTCTGCTGCTCTGCTCTGCTCTGCTCTGCTCTGCTCTGCTCTGCTCTGCTGCTGCTCTGCTCTGCTCTGCTCTGCTCTGCTCTGCTCTGCACTGCTCTGCTCTGCTCTGCTGCACTGCTGCACTGCTGCTGCTCTGCTCTGCTCTGCTCTGCTCTGCTCTGCTCTGCTCTGCTCTGCTCTGCTCTGCTCTGCTCTGCTCTGCTCTGCTCTGCTCTGCTCTGCTCTGCTCTGCTCTGCTCTGCTCTGCTCTGCTCTGCTCTGCTCTGCTCTGCTCTGCTCTGCTCTGCTGCTCTGCTCTGCTCTGCTCTGCTGCTCTGCTCTGCTCTGCTGCTGCTCTGCTCTGCTGCTGCACTGCTCTGCTCTGCTCTGCTCTGCTCTGCTCTGCTCTGCTCTGCTCTGCTCTGCTCTGCTCTGCTCTGCTGCACTGCACTGCACTGCTCTGCTCTGCTCTGCTGCTCTGCTCTGCTCTGCTCTGCTCTGCTCTGCTCTGCTGCTCTGCTCTGCTCTGCTGCTGCTCTGCTCTGCTCTGCTCTGCTCTGCTCTGCTCTGCTCTGCTCTGCTCTGCTCTGCTCTGCTCTGCTCTGCTCTGCTCTGCACTGCTCTGCTCTGCTCTGCTCTGCTCTGCACTGCTCTGCTCTGCTCTGCTCTGCTCTACTCTTTGCATGCATGTACTTCTTTTCGAGTCTCCTCTTCTCACATCCTTTCAAGATTTTTTTCCTTTGCAAATCATCTCTTTCATTGTCTGGTTTCCCTTCTTAACTTATGCGTTTCTCCTTTCAATAATTTGTCTGTCGATGTAGAATTTAGACTTCTATTCTCTCGATATCTTGTTTTACAGGACGATTATCTGTACCACATTGACAAAGGTATGATCGTCACTTTTCTCTCTCGTTAGAGGAATTGCTTTCACTGATATAGCCTTCTGTACTCTTAGTGGATTCCAACGATAAACTTTATGGCAGTGATGTCAAGTTTATAACAGAAGTGTGCAAGATTGTAAGCACATTGATGCAAACCGTATTTGATCATTTGAAGACATTGACAACAAACGAGGTACGATACGATACGGTGGGGGGGGGGGGGGTGGGAGGAGGGGGATGAGAGAAAGCGAAAGGCAGGGACTAGTCAGTGGAGCCGAGGGACGGGAGGGACTGGTACTACTCAGTACTACCCACTGAGTGGTCCCTGGGTGCTCTCTGCTTTTCTTACTTCTCGCAACGCGAATTTTCGTTTTATAGAGCGAGTTGCAAAGAAGAGAAGTTTGTTATACGCGCAATTTCTTCTGCAACTTGACCCGCGGAGTCGTTCGCGACTTTTCTAAGCCACGGCTTATTTTCTCTCGTTTAAATGGACCTAATGTTCATTTTATTTGGATTGACAGGGTCTCAAAAGACAAGCTGCCATCGCCCTTGGGTTCTTTAATAGAATGATATGTCATGCTGATCTAACCAATCCTGACATTGCAATACTTGCCATCAATTTATGGAACCTGGCTCAGAAGCATGGATTTGGAGGGACAAAATACATGGTATGATAAAAACTATGATTGAAAAACTAAAACTGGCAGCTAGACTACGTGTGGGCTTTGCTGCTTGACCAAGCGTGGTTGCTTTTCTACGCTATTTTCTAGATACCCTAATTACTATAACTACCGTATTTTGAAGTTTTAGAGGGGGCGTTTATTAGAGGGGGCGTTTATTAGAGGGGGCGTTTATTAGAGGGGGCGTTTATTAGAGGGGGCGTTTATTAGAGGGGGCGTTTATTAGAGGGGGCGTTTATTAGAGGGGGCGTTTATTAGAGGGGGCGTTTATTAGAGGGAGGCGTTTATTAGAGGGAGGCGTTTAAAAGAGGGGGGAGTATATTTCGAAACTCAAAATTTTGCCTCTGAAACGTTTCCCGAGTCATCAACAATACGATGAAAAACATAAGCAGTAATGAGTCAGTTTAGTCTAGCTGTTAAGCGACATAAAATCTCACAATTGTTCGTTTTATGATAAAAGCATGAAACTTGGCACAATTACTTACCTCTATGTACTTAATAATTTTTGATATGGAGGCATTTGAAATAAGGTCTACGTTTCCCGTAATGCGCATGTCAAAAAACCGCTGAAAACACTATAGAATGGAAACGAGGCTGAGCAAAACTTTGCGTTTAAAAGGTTTTATTGATGCTGGTTAAAGGTGAAAACGGGTAACAAATAGACAGTAGATATTTGCAGTTGATAGGGAAAGGTTGTAATGCTAATCACGTGATCGATCACGTGATTTGATTTTTTTTTAATCGTCAAAATAAGAACTCGCAAAATAGGTTGAGCAAAAACGTTGCGTTTTTAAGGTGTTTTTTTTTACGCTGGTTAAATGTGAAAACAATTGATTTCACATCTGTAGGAAATGATAAGGTGCTAATCACGTGACCGATCACATGATTAGTCACGTGACTTGATTTTTTTTTAAATCATGAAAATAAAAACTCGCAAAATAATTATAGATAAAGTACCTCTCACTAGGAATCTTGTAGGCAGTGTCCAACCACAAAAACCTAAGGCAGTGCAGTCGAGGTTTGCTTTCACACATTTGCAGCGACCTTTATATCATTTTTTGCATCCACAATGGATGAGCTCGTAGCAGGTATCCTTTGCTTGCAAAAGTGTCGTCCAATTTGGACTCCAGAATTGTTCTATCTTTTTCCATCCCCGTTGTTCCGGGCTGGGAATATCTGACTGTTGCACCAACACTTGCCCCCACACTAGCGCACCTTGATTCACCGCTCGTAACAGATGTTGTTGCAGTGCGGCTTGACTTGGCGGTATTGCCTCGATGCTTCTTGTTCTCTCATTGAGAAAAGCTCTTGCCTCGACTTGTTTACTTCTAAAAGAACGCTTGTTTTGTCATAGAACAAGATAACAAAGCGCTTTATGATGGCCATTGATGCGTCATTTAGCATTGGCAGCGTAGATCAACTTAATACAGATGCCACATTTCCCAGGCAGTTTTTTCCCTCTTCCTGCGAAGAACGACTCAAAAAGTGCACAAATAAAAAAGATAAAATATTGTGAACATTTAGCTATAGACTATTGTAATTGTAATTACCTGTATCACAGCCCGTGATGGCATGGAACATTGGTAATGCTTTGCACTTGTCATTACCTAACGTCGATGCAATTTCGAGGATTGCAAGATATTTGAAGTGCTTTCTCATACCAAACGCAATCCACAATTTATCCACAGTGACAATGTGAAATATGGATATTGCTAATACAACATAATTATTCGGTCCCCGCAGAGAGCTGCATCGTTCACATGTGTCCGCTTCTTCATGTGTACATGCTTCATCAATATTAGAGAGATCATTTCGGCTTGACGAGTGCAGGACATCCTCCTCACTCCTGCGCTGAGAGGTCAGAAAGCAGACCTAGTGAAATAACTGAAAATTCTTCAGTGCAACAAGACCAGCGAAACCCACATGGTAGAGACTTTAGTGCTTGATGGTGCTGTTGCCGGTAGTTCAAATGCTGACTCCACGGACAGCTCTTACCTTTCAAGACTACATTGACACTGTTTTCAAGCCTTTCGTCAGCTCGAATACGTCATGATCAGAAGAGAGGACATCATTTGGGATGTATACAAGCAAGAAGGAACGCGCCATAAAGTGTTGCCATCCACTGTCATTCCTAGTAACTGGCATTCATTCTTACGTGTAGATGAAAATAAGGTGGAACTCTTTCACCTTCTGTCTGAACAAGTAGTATCGCTTCAAGTACAAAGCAAAGAAATCTACAGCACCGTTGAGGAGAATGTCCTGCACTCGTCAAGCCGAAATGATCCCTCCAATATTGAGGCATACGTACACATGAAGAAGCGGACACACGAATCCGCGTGCAACATGTGAACGATGCAGCTCAGTCTCTGCTGGGACTGACGAATTATGATTCGTACAATTGACACTGATGTTGTTGTATTAGCAATATCCATATTTCACATTGTCACTGTAGATAAATTGTGGATTGCGTTTGGTATGAGAAAGCACTTCAGATATCTTGCAATCCTCGAAATTGCATCGACGTTATGTAATGACAAGTGCAAAGCAATGTTCCATGCCATCACGGGCTGTGATACAGGTAATTACAATTACAATAGTCTATAGCTAAATGTTCACAATATTTTATCTTTTTTATTTGTGCACTTTTTGAGTCGTTCTTCGCAGGAAGAGGGAAAAAACTGCCTGGGAAATGTGGCATCTGTATTAAGTTGATCTACGCTGCCAATGCTAAATGACGCATCAATGGCCATCATAAAGCGCTTTGTTATCTTGTTCTATGACAAAACAAGCGTTCTTTTAGAAGTAAACAAGTCAAGGCAAGAGCTTTTCTCAATGAGAGAACAAGAAACATCGAGGCAATACCGCCAAGTCAAGCCGCACTGCACTGACAACATCTGTTACGAGCGGTGATCCAAAGTGCGCTAGTGTGGGGGCAAGTGTTGGTGCAACAGTCAGATATTCCCAGCCCGGACCAATGGGGATGGAAAAAGATAGAAAACGGATCTGGAGGCAAACTCGGACGACACTTTCGCAAGCAAAGGATACCTGCTACGAGCTCATCCTTATGTTTTTGTGGTGGAGACTGTCTTCAAGACTCCTAGTGAGAGCTTCTTTATCTACAGTACTTTACGAATTTTTATTTTCACGATTGAAAAAAAAAAGTATAATCATGTGACTAATCAATTACATGATTGATCACATGATTAGCATCATACCATTTCCTACAGATGTGAAATTAATAGTTTTCACATTTAACCAGAGTAAAAACACCTTAAAAACGCAACGTTTTAATTTTGCGAGTTCTTATTTTCACAATTTAAAAAAAAATCAAGTCACGTGATCGATGACGTGATTAGCATTACAACCTTTGCTTATTGACTGCAGATGTCTA
The DNA here is from genome assembly GCA_033675265.1 of Actinostola sp. cb2023. Lineage (NCBI taxonomy): Eukaryota > Metazoa > Cnidaria > Anthozoa > Actiniaria > Actinostolidae > Actinostola > Actinostola sp. cb2023. Next base: position 48,248 of record JAUJYZ010000878.1, on the reverse strand, counting down.
CTCAATATTTGTTACCCGTTTCGGCACCTTTACCAGCATTAAAAACCCTAAAAAACGCAGTTTTGCTCAGCCTCGTTTCCATGCTATATTGTTTTCAGCGGTTTTTTGACATGCGCATTACGGGAAACGTAGACCTTATTTCAAATGCCTCCATATCAGAAATTAATAAGCACATAGAGATAAGTAATTGTGCCAAGTTTCATGCTTTTATCATAAAACGAACAATTTTTCACCTTAACAGCCTGACTAGTTGTAGACATTTAAAGAATAAAAACAGGAATCTTACAATGTCAGTGTTTGTTTTTCGTGTCTATTCTAATAAACGCCCCCTTTCGAGTGGGTGTCTCTAATAAACGCCCCTCTATGGGGGGAGGCGTCCTCTAGGGGGGGGGGGGGGGGTTTATTAGAAGGAGGCGTTTAAAAGAGGGAGGCGTATATTAACGGTTTTTCTCCTGAAGAGGGGGGGGGGGGGGGGGGTTTATTGGAGGAAGGCGTTTATTTGATGCTGGGCGTTTATTTGAGGAAATACGGTTATGTACTAAATAATGGTCTCTTGTTTGCTATGATTAATACTTTACAATCCATTTAGAATCCTGATATGACCTGAATAATTGTCTTTTGTTGCCGCAGTTTCGCTCTTTAGAATATGTGCAAAACAGAGGAAGTTCAGGACACCCAGAGTTCACCGAGCTGTCGAAGAAGATGCATTTGCAAACGAGAACGTAGACAGAGGATTACGTGTCTGCTAAGAAGGAGCGGCTGTCTGAACTAAGACAAATATGGCTGACGTTATAGTGATATGAATACAGTAATATCAAGAGGTCTCTTGGTAATATCAAATTAGCGCATTTCCACTGTTTTTTTGCGACACTTTTTTGTGTAAACCCCAAAGACATCGCATATTTTGGATGATAAAATGTACTGTCGTAAAATTGTATACAAATGTGTTATTCCTAGGAAAATAGAATTTTCTCAATAAAATACTTTGAAATTCGTAGAAGAGTAATGACCGGAATTGAAGGGTTTTTGGAACTTTTTATTGTAAAATAGGAAAGAATACTCGAAATTATAATAATTACAAATAAAAGTGATAATTTTAATAATAAACGTGGTTTATTTGTTTGAAATTTTCCAATTCTCCACTGCTACTTATATTACCATAGCAACAACTGACCATCAGACATCGACTGCTCATTTTCCATGCTCGAGTAAATATTCAAGCGTCATGTTTTATACGTTCGTAAAGATTGCAAAGAAAGAAGCCATTTTCTTACACTTTGGCTTCGTGCTGGTGTTATTGAACATGAGTAGTGCTAGTCTGGTTGACGATGGGTGTAAATACCACAAACTCTCGGTGACGATCAAAGGCAAAACAATGGGCGAATGTGGTCTTGCAAGGCTGTTGAACGAAGTTAATGCAGTACCAGAAATAGAGTTCTCAGCAGCGAAGGAGGTACGATTTGAATGTTTGTACATTCACAGTTGTTTAGTACAGCAGGCTATTGACATGTGTGTTTTATTATAGTTTTACTTTCTAAATTGAACGACGTGGTTAATGAATTATTAATGAAAGATATTGTTTCTTGAACAGTTAAAGCGTAAAAAGACTCGAAAGTAGAACTTACTTCAATACGAACTATTGCTGGTTAGCAGTCGATCCCTGGAGATAATATAACAAAAGACACAGCGGCCATGTTGGTAATATGTGTCAGTTGGCACCAACATGGCCGCCATGACGTCACGTGCAATATTTTGTTGTGAGACAAACCGACCTGCAATGATGTTTTGTGAGACAGTGCTCATTTTTGCTTCCCAGACATTGCATAAACTGGGCTCGTAAACTGTAGGTGCAGACACTTTTAAAATTAAAATGCTGGCAACATGTACACTGTACTCTTGCGGTGTGCTTCCACCCCTGCAATACAGTCGTTTTCGTATGAGTGAGAAACCTATGACACAGAGTTATGGTCATGGTACGGAATCAAAGACATTGTATTCAACCAATCACTACTTCCCACTCATACGAAAACGACTCTGTCTGTCTGCAGTGTTACAAGTAGGATTACAATGTACCTCAATGATAAGTTGGCTCACAATGTACAGTGCAACAGCATTGCCAGCAATATTGCGTGCAATGTTACATGTGTGTTTGTACATACCTTAACTTTGTAAATCATTGCATAGAAAGAAAGTCCACTGTTAATCCAGCGATATACCTTTGTATTATATTCTAGGATAAGTTATACACTGTGGTTATGATTGACCCTGATGCTCCATCTCCTAAAGATCCCTTGGCCAGAAGCTGGCTACACTATTTGTCTGTTAATGTTCAGGTAAGCTAACCTGTACTTGAGAGCGTATGTGTGTATATCAATCAAGCGAGTGTGTAACACACTGTATAAATAATAGTAGGAATGAACATGGAAAGAAAAAAAACTCCCTCCAAAACCAGGTTTTAATTGACAATCTGGACAAGCTGTCAGAGATTCTCTTTTCACAGTCTCTGATTAACAGTCATGCCACAAAAGGATCAACCAGCTGGTACTGTGGGACTACTGCCTCGAACCCAGTCGCTTCTTTGGACACATGATTAAATAAACTACTACTACTACTAGGGGAGGGGGAGGGGGGACAATGGAAGGGGAGGGGGTGTCCCCCCTCCCCCTCCCCCTCCCCTCCGAAGAAGCAAGTGAGTTCGAGGCAGGTGGGACTACATTTAGGTCCATTTGGTCTGATTATGTAGGAAGCATCCCTAATTTCTGAAGCTCGGTAGACTCTGCTCATTGCTCCTCAAGTTTTGGATATTTGATGGCAGTTTTGAGTAGCTGGCTGCAGAGTGGTCTGTGGCAAATATATTGAAAGGCTGGGTACGACTGTTACAATATTTTCAAGTGATATTTCCACTAGTCTTTGGCAAACACTCAAAACACTCAAACCCAGTCTTCAAACATTTGCATAGACTGGTGTAGATAATATGGAATAATTTGATGTGTGAAGGCCTCTATGTGTGTCATTACTTTGAAATGTTTTTAATATTGTTTGTTCAGGGAGGAGAACTAAAGATCAAAGTCAGTCTTGCTGATTTACCAATAGTTGTAGGTAGGTACTACAATACAATACAATACAATACTGGTACCTTGTATTCCAGACTCCCCACGTTATGTCCCAGACACAATAATAGTATTCAGAATGATCATGTGTCTTTTTTACAGAATACAATCCACCCACTCCCCCTAAAAGCACTGGACTACATCGTTACATAATATATGTCATGGAACAGAAGACCTCCATTGATGGGGGCTCGTTTCCCAAGAGGCGAAACTTTGACATTGTTGGTTATGCCGAAGATAAAGGTTTAACTCCTGTTGCATCCTACATGTTTAAAACAAAACATGATGAAAACAAATAAGTATTTAAAGAAAAAGTATGTTAAAAGTATTTTATAAAATAAGTTTGTAATATAGTAAGAGAAATGAGGGCACTTTGTAGGAATAAAGATATGTTGTAACACCTGTTATAAGTTCCAGATTCATCCCATCACATTCCATTTGCTGTCAGTATTGTTTGTGCAAAACTAATTGATGTGCTTTGTACAAAGATACACTCTCAAACAACTACATTGCTGAATAGAGGAAAACTTATGTCCCATTCACACCAAAACGTTTAGTTCAACTGGGTTTTTCTAGCTTCTATAATCTGAGAGTATCTAATTTCACGGGAATTAAACTATCTGGTATTTATACTATGCAACACAAAGGACAGTTTACCAGCAGTTTTGTGCCAAATGTTGTGTGTATAGATAATTTTCTAAACCTGTTTAGTTAAACCACGGGGCATAATAGATGTTAAAATAAATCATTTGGCACTGAAGACGAACAATATATAGTTCTAAAATGAATACCCACGTATTTTATAAATAAGGTTCATAAATCTTACTGACAAAGCTTTCAATAAATTGAAATTCTACTGGGATTGGAAATTGGTGCATTTTAACTATGTTTGGCTGTGCTTATATATTGATGTACAAATGTTCGTTTGCACGTGACGGCCATGTTGGTGGACTCTTGGTTGTACCATGTGAAATGACGGGTGATCATTGTACCTTTTAGGGGTTGAAATCCGTTGTTTGATACTAGTACTGCAAAGGGTTTAGAGATCTTCAGAACTTAGAACGAAGTGAATTGATACACGCAGCCGGCGGTGAGAGAACAGTTGTAAGGTTTTCAGCCGACCGATCACCGTCGAGGTAACTAGGCCCATATTTACACTTCATCCAAACATTGTTTAATCACTCTGCGATGTCTAGTTTATGTATACGGTATTTGTATGGATATATTTATGGTAACAAATAAACTATGTCATTGTCATTCATGATTCACAAGGCCGGTTAGTTAATGAGGGCATCGTCTTGAAAAGTGTCGTTATTTTATTTACCGGCAAACACCCTAAAATGTACCTGCTAACTCTATTGGTCCTTTTAGCTTTATGACACCCTATAAGTGGTATCAAACAATATTGATAAATCCATATCTCTATGAATTATTGTGGTTATTTTGAAAACAAGACGACATAAACTTCCTCCAACAAGGTTTGTGAATTCAGACTCGACCAGTCTCGTATTGATAAATCATGTTGTTTATAGAGCCTTCGGTGATTATCTTAGCGGCCGGCACAGGGCGCATGCGCTGTAGAACCCTGATTTGAGGTCAACGACGACGACGAAGAACGCTTCTCATTTTTAGAGTCGGGTCTTCCACAGGAAGCCCGACTAATGACCAGAATCGTGTGTACCGTTGTCGTAGATCAGTTTCATTGCTTGATATTAATATCAGTAATGACTTGCCATGACCAGTCGGAAGTTGACGAACAAATCCTTTTGTTCAAAATAAATCGCTCGGATCGATTGACTTTTGCTGGTGGATATTCAACTGTTGAATTTTGAAAACATCACATCGCTAGCTTGAAAACACTCTTCAAGGCCAGTACGAACTGTCAGTTCACGTGATGTTTGTTCGTGGAAGTCCTGATAGAGGTCAAAGTCCGCACCACCACAGATGTAAGAGGTTCGTTCTGATTGGCTAATCCACTGGAAAGGAAGAGACTGGTACCTTTTAGGGGTTATTTTCAAAGTTTCCGACGAGCACTCTAGACTGAACATGGCCATGACGTTTATGTACTTTAACCTAAAGTGCCAACTAGACATGTACTGGCTAATTTCGCAAAGTAGGCGGTTATTTTACAATTAAATACTCTAGTCTCTTGGAGAGGGCCATGGACTGTCAAAGAATGTGTCCGGCATCACGAAGTAAGCGCTGCAGTTCGCACGTCAAACAATAGTTAATATATCTGGTCAAACAAACCACAGTTTTAATATCGCAATCAAGAACGAAACTAGAATAAATCTAATGTCGGTTTGTAGGTTGGATGATTCATGACAAAAATTTTGTTTCTTCAACCTTAGTTTTAATAAAACTAAACAAAATTTTTGTCATGAAACTAGAATACTTTAAATATCAAATAATTCAAGGGGACAAGATAATAATATTATTATTATTATACATCAATAATTATATAGCGCCTTTACAGATCGGCTCCAGGCACTTTACATAAACGAGACTAAATTAAAGAAAATAAGTTGCGAAAAGAGTAAAAAACAGCGGGAAAGGTCTCTATACAACGTTAAACTGGTACTACCCCCACGGGGTACATTTTATGTCTATTCAATCAGCCAATCATAGTCCACATTGGAATGCGTTACGTAATTAAATACTCAATCATCATCCACCATTGAAAATAAGGGTGTGTCACGTGTTAACTAACCGTCCAATCATATCCACGTATTAGCGTGTAGTTTTATATATCAGTCATGAAGTTTGCTATCCATGTGCATACGTGCACCATGGCCTATATCAGTCACTTTGGCGTTGTGTTGGTGTTAATGGTTCATGCCAGTCGACAACACTTCGTCCAAGGATCCAAAGATGTTTCCAAGATTGATCCATGTAACACTAAAGACGGCGTCGATCAACTGTCTGTAATATTCAACGGTAAATCGGTAGACTGTGACTACATGTCTTTGGACTCTTCTGACACTCCCAAGTTTCGGTATAACAAGGCTATAAAGGTACGAACAAATTGTGTGAATACAATTCTATATATCAGTTAGGCAGCCATTTTGTATACAGCTATTGCAAAAGTTCTTCCCCAAAATCAGGTTAAGCCAACTACCATAATATACCAAACATTTCTGATTGAATATAACTAGAATTGTTTTAAATATTGGAATGCGCAATAGACTATTCAGTATTAGTCATGCAGCATTTATCCAAAGTGCACTTGGGAAAACTTCGATTTGTGCTGCAAGGCAGTCTAACTATACTGAAGACCAACGGTACTAATTTTGACACTTTAGCGTGCATTTGCACCGGCAATGAATCAGATCAGTACAGTGAATTGCTTTTCAGTTGGACATTGCGAACTCTGTTTTCTTATGAAAGCTTTTTCGAAAAAGTAGAGTCAGTGCACACCGCAGTACACATCAAAAAGGACCGAAGTTGCCACGTCTCATTAGACAAGCATGTATGCAGACTAAAAATCAACTTTAAATACATTATTTGACGTACTTTCTCTAAAGCCGCATCTACACGAACAAGTTTTCCTTGAAAAGTTTTCCTTGACAAGGAAAAATTGGCAATTTTTTCAGTCATCTACACGAGCAATTCTTCCTTGTCAAGGAAAATTTGCTCATATCACATATAACTGCATGCTCATTAGGTTTTTTTAAATACATGGTACCCGTATTGGTCAGCAGGATTTGACTAGAACTGAATTGTACCCTCCATACAATAACAGCTAAATGAATCGGCAGTAATTGCCGAGATTCGCGTTTCAAAATGTGCTCTGAACGTGCTATGAACGTGCTATGAACGTGCTCTGAACGTGCTCTGAACATGCTCTGAACGTGCTCTGAACGTGCTCTGAACTTGCTCTGAATGTGCTCTGAATGTGCTCTATACAACTACTCGGGGGTATTGGACGATCGCGATCATATCGTCCACATAGACCTCGCTTCTATCTAAAGGCTGAAGCCATATATTTTAATATCATGTATTAGAACTGAAAGACAAACTTATCTAAATAGAACAATTAAATAATGGCGCAATGAAAACGTTTTCACTATACAAAGAAAATTATTGTCCCTTGTGACAGACTACGAAATACAGCCACTCGATATAGTATAGAAACTAGACTATTTTCGTTGGTGATCTAAAATGTTGGTCAAACGTATTTTTCTTATTAAGAGACAATGAAAAGGACGAATAAATCATGGTTTACACACTAAAATACAAAATGTTTGTTTAATAATTGATTCTACCATTCAATATCACCGTTATTATTGGGCATTTAATTTGTAACTAAGCTGTTTTAATTCTCTTTATCCCTGCCTTTTGTTAGACGACTATTATTTGTCGAATATCTGACAGTGAGCTAGCGTACACTTCACCGGCTGCATTTTTTCTCAGTAAGTTTCATAACTAAGATACGCTATGTAAACCATGGAGTGGCCGGCGTGATTATTGTTTTTGTCTCGTAATTAGTGAGCAGTTTTAAATTTTGATATTTTGTAGTGAGTTATTTTCGAAACCCGTGAAATATAAACTATTGTTAAGGCCCTGTTACACGGTGAAACTTTTTCGTGAAACTTTTTTTCACCGTGTAACATGTTTTCTGAAACTCGTTGTAAAATTCTGATCACCAGCCTCCTTCGATATCATTATTTCTAGTGCAATACCCTTTATCGAAGCCGGTCAGGCGCGCGAAAATTGATAAAACATGGCGCGAGACGATGGAACAAGACGTGCTCTTGCCGTTTTATTGAGGATGACGAAACTGAACCAGTTTTCGAACAGAGAAAGCGCATTAACTGCATGTATACGATCGTGGATAGCAATTAAACTATTTTTGCAATTTAATGTAGGAAGCGGTCTTATTTAGACCTCTCAAATCCCGTAACAAAACAGCGTACAAACATAAACCACAGCTTTTGTAGATCCGTTTATCGAAATGACTTGAAAATTACACTAAAACAACTCCCAAACTGCTAGGAATGATGGATATTAGTGACGTAGTGGTTCTGATTGCTTTGTGAACTGAAGCACATCTACTTTTCATGAAACTGTCTCGCAACGCAATTTCGAAAAAGTTTCCTGAAAACGATCATGTTACACGGTGAAACTCTTGGTGAAACCTGTCTCGCACCATTTCACGAAACAGTTTCACGAAAAAGTTTCACCGCCTTGTAACAAGGCCTTTAGTTATAGTGTGACTGTAATACTGAAGAACACAATGGACTGAATTATAAGGTGTACTAAATAAGTATATATAGTATCTGTTTCACAGGTTGAAAAAAAAAAACTTTATCTCATTTTTCTGAGTAACAAAAGTTTTTTTATTTGTATAATGTTTCCATTTCTTACGCTCGTCTATAGGACTGTAGCAACCACACTGGCCAATTTTGAAGTTCTCAATGACTTCGCCGAGCTAGTAATCTTATAGACTGATTTATTTATCACACTCTAATACATGAAAACTTCTTATACATATACAGTCATTTGCAAAAATTCTGGCCGCCACGATATATCAATATATCGGGTGCATCACTAATACTATTAAATGAAGCAAAATTTACAAACAACAAACGTAAGACTAAAATAAACATTATACTAAATATGTCTACCAACTTTTCTGGCGTTAACCCGCTTTAAGGGGAATTTTCGATTATTTAATTACCCATAATGCACCCGATATATTGATATATTGATATTTCGTAGCGGCCAGAATTTTTGCAAATGACTGTACGTTATTGCACATATACAGTCGTGTTCTATCACCCAGAGTCTTCTCTATACGCGCGTATAGGCTGATGCAGGCCGAGGAGGTCCTGGATGTTAATGTCTGGGTGATATTTCTTTCAACAGGACAAACTTTATCTGGTTCTCATGTACGACGCTGATACTTCGGGATGTAAGAGCAAGTTAAAGTTTATGATCAGCGATATAATGGTCAGTATCAATCATGACTTACAATTAACATATAATAATAATTAAATAATAATAATAATAATAATAATAATAATAATAATAATAATAATAATAATAATAATAATAATAATAATAATAATAATAATAATAATAACAATAATAATAACAATAGTAATAATAACAATAGTAACAATAATAGTAATAATTGAATTGAGATAGCGCTATAAATAGATACTTTAGTATCTATCATGACGTACATATACTTTATTGTTATTCACGTTATTTCGCAGGGCAAGGACTTAGCTAAGGAATACAACTCGGACGGCATTGTTTTTGCAAGTAAATATACCTTTATGCTTTGCACTGTTTTACAGCTGAACATCGTTGAATGTACACTGTGTTCATATATATCCATCCAACCATCTTTCCATTAATTCCTCCGTTCTTCCATCAACCCGGCTATATGGTCCATATATTCCATCCATCCATCTCCATCGATGCATCCATCCATCTGCCCATCGTTATTCAATTATTCTCTCCATGCAGGCATCCGTCTCTAGCTCTATCCATACATCCACCCATCTTTCCATCCATCCACATCCATCTCTCCGTTCATCCATCTGCCCATCTCTCCATCCATCCATCCATCCATCTCACTATCCATCCATCTGCCCATCTCTCCATCCTCCATCCACATCCATCCATTCATCCATCCACATCCATCCATCCATCCTTCTCTCCGTTCATCCATCCATCTCTCCGTTCATCCATCCATCTGAAACAAGTAGTCCAAGGACTCAGCAAAGACCAATACAACGTATATATTTTTGGTGACTATATTTCGGCTAGCCAGACTAGCCTTCTTCAGGTTCAGGTTCGTACACGGTTTATGCTACTTCTCAAGTATCCATCCATCCATCCATCCGTTCCATCCATCCATCCATCCATCCATCCATCCATCCATCCATCCATCCATCCATCCATCCATCCATCCATCCATCCATCCATCCATCCATCCATCCATCCATCCATCCATCCATCCATCCATCCATCCATCCATCCATCCATCCATCCATCCATCCATCCATCCATCCATCCATCCATCCATCCATCCATCCATCCATCCATCCATCCATCCATCCATCCATCCATCCATCCATCCATCCATCCATCCATTCATTTCTCCGTTCATCCATCAATCTCTCCATCCATCTCCATCCATCCATCCATCTCTCCCTTCATTCATCCATCCATCTCTCCATCCATCCACATCCATCCATCCATCTTTCCAATTTCTGACATATATTATTTTACTGTTTTAGATTACAATCGTCCTGATGAGAGCCACGATGGAAGGGACCACAGGTACTACATATATGCCTTTGAGCAAGCGTATGTTCTGGGGGACATAACGTTTGACACAGAAGCGAGATGCAACGGCTTTGATGTGGATACATTTGTAAAGAGTCAAGCCTTGAGGGTCAAAGCTGGCAACATGTTTAAAACTAAGAAAAGCCAGTAAGCGACTTGGCCTGATCTACACATTGGGAATGCAGCTAGGGCATCGTACTCGTATTTAGAGTCAATTGTTTTATGGTTGGAAGAGTCTTGTCGTTCACACGCTTGAAGCCATGCATATTATATATAATAGTAGTATTCCCATTTATTCCCATTTATTTGTTTCAATTTATCGTGGAATAAAAGATCAAAGGTCAACAGGTTTGATGTAAGGTTTTTGAATTGGTCAACTGATATCCTCTTATAGTGTTCATGCATGGGACCGTCGATGTTACTAGTTTGAAAGGGATCTCGGGTACGACGTACCTTTTGTGCTTTGCGATATGACGCGTGTTGTGTGCTATGATCTTACAACATCGCAACATGTTTTGTGACATGTTTCGTGACTGTTTCGTGGCATATTTCGTGACTGTTTCGTGACTGTTTCGTAATATCTTTCGTGACATGTTCATGACTGTTTCGTGACATATTTCATGACTGTTTCGTGACATCTATCGTGACATGTTTTGTGACTGTTTCGTGACATATTTCGTGACAAATTTCGTGCATGACTGTATACCTTTACCTTGACTGTTTCGTAACATCTTTCATAACATCTTTCGTGACATGTTTTGTGACATGTTTCGTGACTGTTTCGTGACATATTTCGTGACTGTTTCGTGACATGTTTCGTGTCTGTTTCGTGACTGTTTCGTGACATATTTCGGCGTGACTATAATAATAACAAGACGCTCAATGAGCGTATACTCGGGCTTTATGACAAGGACAAAGACAGTTGCATTTGCGTGACGAGGGAGACTATGTATGGGTGAGCATAGAGAAAACACATATTTTAGAGTGGGCCCACACGAATCGGCGTATGCGTTTGTATGTGAGAGCGTATTTAAGAGGAACTGATGGATGGCTTGCCTTAGATACAACATAGTTTCTCTTCTCCACAGGTCAACTGCTTCTTTCACTTCTAGTCGTCGAAGACGATGACTTAGCACTATCTCAGTATCTGCAGTATCTCAGCGAATAATACTTCGGATTACGTTCGATATACGCTCGGAAACTGTTTGAGCGATGTTTGAGCGAATCATACTTTCGGATTAAGTTCGATAGGCTTTCGGAAATATTCGATCCGTTTTTGGCGACCATGAATATGCAACCTCAAGTGACCTCAAGTATGTTTAAATACGTACCATAGAGTCGAAGAGTCGAATCACCGACACAAATATTCTCCCTCGTCACGCAACTGTCCGGCATTGTCATATTGCCCGACTATACGCTCATTGAGCATCTTCTTTTGTATTTTTGCCGTTCACTGACCTGTTTTGAGCGTGGAAATTCTGTTTTAAATAGCGCTACGCGACGGTTCTAAAATTAGGTCGCGTAATAGATGTATGACTCACACAAGGATCACACAACTGTCATCGTACGGAAAAGAACACGGAGAAACCTACATTTTATCATGAAAACACTGTTTATTTTCAAAACAATTGTGAGTTAAAAAAAACTGACAAAATCGGACTGAAGGACATGAAAAATTTGGTTTGTTTGTCTGAGTTAACTAATTAATGTGCTTTGCTATTGTGCAAGTATTTAAATAGCCTAAAACTACTTTAGTACGATCTCGATTTACGAACATTGACCTTGCTCGCCTTAAATGCTTTGATGTAGTTTTGAAGTACGATTTTTACGATTCCTTTTCCTTCTGAATTTTTCAAACGTGGAATAAAATAAACATCCATCATGAGTTACTGAAAATAACTCGACTGGCTCGACTGTTTGCATGACTTCTGTACATATAGCTTTCTGTCAATAGATGTAGTTATACATCGTTGGTCGTGAGTTTAATTATTATGATACTCAAGGACATAACTGTACATGTACTATTACAATTAGCAACAAACATGGCATAGCGAGGTCATGATAGTTTTTGAGTTCATTTCATTTGCTTTTCAGTCTCGACTGGCTCGACTGTTTGCATGACTTCTGTACATATAGCTTTCCATAATGGATGTAGTTACATCGCTGGTCGTGAGTTCAATTATAAATACTCAAGGACAGAACTCAGTGTACACGTACTATTACAATTAGCAACAAAAGGCCTACTCTGGGGTCCAATGTCGCCTAATAACAAACATGACATAGCGAGGTATGATAGTTTTTGAGTTCATTTCATTTGCTTTTCAGTTCATTTTTTGATGAGTTCGAGTTCGTGGAACGAAGTCGTAGAACAGCCCTTTCGAAAACGCTCGAGGAAGATTTAGAGTATGCGTATCTGGTATGTAGTACGCGTATGCGTTTCGATGGCTTGCTTTTCAGTCTCGACTGGCTCGACTGTTTGCATGACTTCTGTACATATAGCTTTCCGTAATAGATGTAGTTACATCACTGGTCGTGAGTTCAATTATAAATACTCAAGGACATAACTGTACACGTACTATTACAATTAGCAACAAAAGGCCTACTCTGGGGTCCAATGTCGCCTAATAACAAACATGACATAGCGAACTAGAATCCTGACCTTTCGACAGCTTCAAGATCTACAGCTGCTTTCAAAACTATAAGATTCAAATCTACTTGAGTCCTGTGTGTCGTTTGTTTTCCCTTATCTGCTTCAGGAGTAATCTTGAAACTCGATACGATCAAATACTTCGCATTCTTTCTTCATTCTTCGCATTTTTTCTTCATTCCATGACCATGACAAAAAAAAAGATAATAAAAAGAAAGCCCATTTTATTACTCGGGCTTCCTTCGGAAGGGCCCGAGTAATAATAATAATCTTTATTTTAAGTGGGTATACAAATACAGCAATACAATAATACTGGTTTCCAATTTGGCCCACTAGATACAATAACTACTGATTACAATAATTACAGAACAATACTAGTTACAATTGAAAACACTGACATAATGAGATAATATTTTACAATAATAGAATGATAAATAAACTACAATAGTATTTAAATTTGCTAATTAAAAATGTGACACTTGATTTAGTTAATTAAATATATGAATGCGGTGAAGATGTATTTACAGTAATCAGAGTTATCAGTACTGGCGTTTGATAGTAAAAGAATCAAGATTGGACTGTGACTGAAGGTAAAGTTTAGTAAGATGGGTACGGAGGGATTTAGTAGAGGAATAAGATTTAGACGAGATAGACAGATTATTCCAGAGAACACTGGCCCACTGTATTCAAATGTACCTCTGCCGCTGTCATTCTTACATAAACTTGTGTTAAGATATAATTTGTCAAGAGTAGATAAACGAGTAGACTGTTTCGTGACTGTTTCGTAATATCTTTCGTGACATGTAAAGCTATTCGACAGTCTCTCTAGATGTCGACGTCTAAAGCGTTCGTTCTGGATGCTGTAGACCAAGAGTTGAAGCACACAAATACAGTAGACGTATGATACAACAACGAGCCATAATCAAACCCTGGCGCGTAGTATATATGGCGTCACATCCGGTAACCAACAGATACTGTATGTACGGTTACCATGACAACCATCATGGTAATAAACTTGTTAGGGTGGCAATCTGAGCGCAGTTTATACAGGAAAGGCTCTTGGTTTCAATCCTTTTAAAATACTCGTATAGACATACAGGTATCACACATAGGAAAACTGATCAAAGATCAGGGCTTTGGCTATGCAGTCTTCGCTGCAAATGTTTAAGGTTGCGTTTTATTTCATTGCGCAAACTGGCAGGAAATTCTTCCACTAAAGCGTAGATCCAGCAGGCAAAGACTAATACTTTCGGACCTTTGACTTGGTGATTTGTAGCCTCTAGCAAAGCACGATTGCACCATTGCGAAGTAGCGTACAAACGTGCAGACCGGCAAAATCCCCCGCCATTCCATCGGGATGGTGAAACGACTTTCAGAAGATGAACTGAGGTGTTAGAAACACTGCGATGGCGAGACTGTATGCATGGTACGGTAGGGTTAGACTAAATAACTGAACCAGACAGTTACCACCCAAGTTCGCAATGCATGACTTTCGTCCCTTCCGTTTTTGTCTTTAATTCTTTTTTCTTGCTTGTTAATTAACTTAGTAATATCAATAAACTTGTATATTTGTGTGAGCCCCCTAAGGCATTCCTTTTGCTTTTGGGGCAAACACTAAGTGTTATATGTCTAAATAAAATAAAAAGTCCACAATGACCAAGATTGAAAGAGTGACCGTCAAAGACGCACTTGCTGAAGCAGATGCATGCAATGGTTGTACGATCGACGGAACATCTTTTTGCAAAACAGACGCTATAAGTATGTTTGCCTTGTTGGAATGATGCATGTTTCATCCTATAAACCGCGTAAAGTAATCTCTCGAACCTGATATGGAAGTGTTTTCAGCTATGCTTGTTTAAACAACAGAATTGTGGAAATGAAAAAACCGTGATGAGCTGTGCGGAAAATTAGGGATTCAGTGAAACTCGTAGTCTTATGCGTGAGTAGAAAAAGCAGAATACTGATCATTTCTATGAGCAGATATCGGTAATCGGAACTATTGAAAATAACCCTTAAAAGGTACCAGAAGTGATAACAAAGACTTTTAACGATCCCAAAAGGTACCAATTCTAAATGAAAATGTGTTTTCTGACAAGTAGGTCATAATGTTATTACCCTGGGTATAATTTAACCTGAACTACGACAAAGTACGATGTGCAGGGATTTCATGTGGGAGTATTGATGATTGCGGAGCCGAGTCAATATAACAATTGACATATTATTCCCACAGTGTGGGGTTGGATTTAGTTACTATTAACTAAACTGCAAGGGTGAATTTCACTTCGTGATGATAACCATGCAATGGTAACAGAAAGCCATGTACGAGTCAGTCTGTGGACGTGCTAGGAGAGTCTGTTTGGGAGACGAAAACTCAAATATTTGCGATGCAACAATAATACGTGAACAAACAACACGTAATAATATTAATTGTCAGTTTTGATTTGAAAAGTTACACTTGCGGTCTTCAAAGAAGCATATTGTTTTGCAAATATGAATGAAAAATTGCAGATGAAGAAAACGAAAGAACGAAGGACTGAATCAAAAAAGAAAACCCGACATTACTGAGAATTAAAACGTGCTGTCCTTTTTCCATATACAATGCAAATACTTCAGAGGTTGATTGGGCCATTGAGATGTAATTCCAATCGACTCTCGTCATCACATGCCACCATGAGGAAATTGAGCTCCATGTCAACGATTTGCCGGGAATCATATATCACTGATTGATTAGTGTGGAAATGATATGAGGTTGTCGAATCGGATAGATGAATGAATGAATGAACTTTATTTAGACACGGAATCAAAATCACTAAAATTAAAATTAATTACAAAGTACTCTCCCTTTGAGCCGTGAGATATGTATTAATTTGCCACCGAACCTCAGCGACATCTCCATTTTGTCTTGGTGAGTTCGGGAAATCACGTGGAACAACTGTGAGTATCGATAGAAGTACATAGTACTTCAGTCTGGTATCGCGGCCTATACAGGCCTTACAGCTATAGTGTGGGAGGTCGGTGGATTTTTAAATAGCGAATATTTTCTAGCAATAATTTCTAAAAAGTTCAGTTCTCATCGTGAATTCACTACATAATGTAAGCCGCGAGTCCGCTACGTTAAATTGATCTCTCTCAATAACGTCTGTAATGAGTTCTGAGTATTGCCGTCAATATTGCACGAGATATGGTTGTGAACAGGTTTTATTAATGTAATTGTTGTGTTCATTCAGTGGCGGATCCAGGATTTCAAAAAGGGAGTTCCAGAAACGCTACTTCTTGCATTTTAAGGACAAACCATAATTTCAATTTCATTCTACTTAGCGTAAAGAACATGATCGGCTTCACAAAGGGAGAACCATGGAACCACCCCTGGATCCGCTACGACTGTCATTACTACAAAACTATGACTTTACAGTACTGACTTTCAATAGAAGAATGATCAGTACCAAGGAGAAATTGTTCTAGTATTGATGCGAAAGATTAAAACAGAATTAACATAGGAGACTTACATGTAACATGATTTAATGTGAAGGATATTTCATCTATACGAGATGTAATAGTGCTGTCTTTTTATAACCAAGCTTGACATATTGTTCATACCGACCCTTTCTCCCAATCCGGATAGAGTGCAAACACTAAAAACGTGGAACAGTACTAATTAGAGCTAAATAGCACCAGAAACTGACAAAAGAAAGGTTACATTGATATATAAAGACAAAGTACCCGTGTACGGCTACTGTTCATATATAATTTCCGCGCAAACTATCCATACTGAATCGAAATATAACTGAGATAAAGTAATGTTCGTACAATGATGGACTTACTGCTGTACTATAATTGTGTACATAATTCTCGATTACAAGTCACTAAAAGTGTACAAAAACGATGCCAAAATTAATTTGTTCGCAGCTGCAAATCGTGCAGTGAAGATTAAAAATTGATTGAAAACGAGAAAACTCATTATCAAAGAATATGTTTTGCTAGTCACAGTATGACAATCTATTTGAGAAGAATTTCTAGGATTATTCTCGGATAAATGAACATTTAGACATGGTGCTTTCTTTTGTTTACAAATTACAAATATTATTGGTTGCAAATAATATATAATACAAAAATATGATCGGGGTTTTGCATGTGAAGGAGATAAAAAGAGATTGTACTTTTGTTACTCAATGAGCGCTTTTCAAAATAGAATATGCGCCGTGTGATCGCCTCAAGATGGCGCTATATTGTCTGTAAGTTCAGTGCTGTTTCGCGTCAGTCTTGTTGCAGTGTTCTATATATCTAGCTATGTTATATCTACCATACCCTGGATTGTTTTGCACTGTGTCGACATAAGTAAAAAATTAAATAGAAATATTATGAAAATTAAATATTCTACCACTGCATCGATAATGATATCTAATATACCACACGAGTATTTTAATCAAACACCAGTTTTAAAAGCTTAATTGGTGCAAGCAATAAGCGAGAACTTTGTACTCCTTCTCCTATGAACATTATTTTCCCTAATAATCACTGTAGCTAATACAGAAAATCATATCACCTTTTCTTTTTGCTTTGATGAAATATTTCGTAAAACTCATTGTTCCTGTCTTTGTTCTTATTGTGACAGAGTGACGTTCCTGTATCAGTAAAATTGAGAAAGTAAACATGGCGGTGGTTTGTTTCTTGCCGAATTTAAATTGTATTTGTTTTTCTTTCATTTCTTATTTCAAACGCCAAGAAAACGACAGCTAGCCAAATGTTTCGTAAATAATTCAGAACTTTTCGTAATTTCAATAGGTCTGTTACTCACTTAGAGATATACCTTTATAATAATTTTTTTATCTTTTATTTTATTTTATCTTTTATATTTTATATGTCTTTGGTGAAGATTACAAAAGTTTTCCTGTCACTCGTTTGAGCACTAGCTGTTTTATATCACATGACAAGCCGTAATATAATAACTTGCCCCACCGTTTGTTTTATTAAATAATTTACACATTACGAACATAGTCGGCTATATATAATTGAATAACTAATGAGCTTTTTGTGCAGCACATTTAGCTGTCAAAGTGACTCCCTTTCATTCAGAACTGCTCGGTGCTGCTGAGGCTTGCTTATAAGGTACGTAATAGTACTATTAGAAGGTAATCGCACTGCAAAGTACAGATAATATGATAAACCACTACCGTACGTTGACGGCGCGATACGAATAGAACATAAAACACATAATGCGCGCGTGCAACCGTTCACCTTCGACGGTCGTGAATGAGGGTCTATCATTTAATTTCAAAACTCATAGGACAAAATATGATTATCATAGCTGGAAAGAGCTCGTTGAAATTAGTAAAAATGTGAAGTTTGGAAAAGATCGCTCCACAAATTGCGAAGATATGAATTTTCAAAAATCGAAAGTTTATATGACTCCTTTGGACTGATTACGGCTTGGAGGCAACTCTTGTCTCCAACAAAGGTTTTCATACAAAATTTCGATTTTTGAAAATTCATATCTTCGCAATTTGTGGATCGATCTTTTCCAAACTTCACATTTTTACTAATTTCATCGAACTCTTTCCAGCTATGATAATCATTTCTTTGTCCTATTAGTTTTGAAATTATGTGATAAACCCTCATTAAACCAGAAAAGAAGTCAAAAGGATTCAGTGCAAAAGATATGAACAGTTAGATAAGGTTATCGTTGATTGTTGTCTTCAAAATACGCGGGTTCTCTTTCCCATGAAATGTTAGAAATAAAACTAAAAAAAAAACCAAACTCAGTCGGCTAGCTGATAACTATATTTTATTTATATTTTATTAGTTTTTATATAGTGAACTGCAAGAAATTGATGGTAATTTTTACGAATTAAATAATAACACCGCTAATGAGCAGTCCAGACATGAAATATACACATTTGAATCATTTTTGGGGGATACAAAATAACCATAGGGGCTAACTATTCGAATCTGAATGCATCTAAAGGTCGAGGAAAAATATATTAAATGAAAGAGCAAATGAATGGAATAATGCATGGTATAGAAGTCATAGAAGAGAAAAAACAAACGACTGATAACTAGAATCAACAAGGCCGAAAAGCAGGTGTGAATCTAAATACTAAAGGCCGATTTACACAGTACAACTTTCGCTCACAACCATCGCATACAACTTGACGCCATGTTTAATTACAACTCGGGTTGTGTCGTCTAAATCAATGCAACCCTACCACTTACTTACGACTCCTAAGTCATGTTATAAGCGCCAAGTTGTACTCTGCGATGGTTGTAGGCAAAAGTTGTACCGTGTAAATCGGCCTTATTCGCTGGCTTACATTGGATCATGTTATTTAGCGTCGTAGTTGAAGTAAATACAGTGTTTGCTGAATGAATACAATGTTGATCCACCTGCTTACGATACGTCATTACAGTATATAGTTCGTCTTGTGAAATATAAAGCACTAAAGAACATATCGGTTAACTCAACAGATTTAAGATATGTACACTGACGACAAAGGCGCCCAAATAGGCATAACGTTGACGTTCACCTTTCTGGTAGTGACTGACCTCATTGGAAACACCCTAGTCATCACCATCATCGCCAGAAACAAGTCGATGAGAACACCCATGAACTTTCTGCTCATCAACCTCGCTGTAGCAGACATAATGGTAGCTATTTTCATCGCGCCAAGGTTTATTTTCAGTCACTTTTTCACCCACCCTGACGGGCTTGCAGGCACATTGGTTTGTAAGCTATTGACAGGAGGGAATTTCACATGGACAGGTGGTGCTGCCTCGGCGTTTTCACTTGTCGCTGTGTCCCTTGAAAGATACTTCGCTGTCATGCATCCGTACTCCCAAAAGCTGAAACTCACCGTGAAGCAGGTCAAGTGCATTGTTGTTGCTTCTTGGATCTTCTCAGCCGTCTTGAATATCCCCTTGTTCTTGACCATTTTCTATGATAAGAAGAACAGGTTCTGCATGGAGATTTGGCCGGAACAACCGTCATGGCTGGCTAAAGCTTACAGCTCTGTTTGGTTCATTGTTGCTGGTTTAATTCCTGTGACGACCATGTTTGTGCTGTACAGTCGAGTCATTCACATGCTGTGGTTCAAGCACGCAGCACAAGAAGCAGAAGGTACACAGCTAGCAATACTCAAATCAAGAAAGAGAGTTACTAAGATGGTAGTTACTGTTAGCATCATCTATGGCCTCAGCTGGCTTCCCAACCTCACCATCTACGCCCTCAACTACTATCATCCGGGATATACCTACGGTGACGTCACCTACATCTGTAGTATCGTATTGGTCACGTGTAACTCAGCCATCAACCCGTTTGTTTACACCTTCCAGAGTGAGAAGTTCAGAAGACACATGTGCAATCTTATTTGTTGCAGAAGGTGTCGTAACAATAGAGTGGGTGTCCACAGTACAAACAGTAACAGCGCAAACACAAATACACTTCCAAAGAGTCGAGTAGAGAACGTCGACGGTGAAGCAGTTGCACAAGTCTGACAAGCTCGTCCCCATTCCCCCTCGCTTTCCTCGTCCCCCGATTGAAAAAAACCCTGGATCTAGCCCATTATATAATGGCGGTCTCTTCGTCTAGCTCTGTACTACGAACAAGGTGGAATTGTGGGCTTTGACATCATATTATCCGTACTCTCACTCAGTGCAGTTTATCTTTATTTAAAGCATGGACTCTGCTACTATTAATAAAGAGTAAACCACTCGATCAACAGTAAAGTAGAACAGATCGGCTAGCGATGATAATAATATTAACACTTTATTGGGTGAAAAACTAGAATTACATGAGTAATCTTTATATATACAATCAATAATAGAAATTTGTTAATATAAATTATAATTATTATTATTAACTATAATAAAGAGATAGTTTAATGATAGAGCCGGTAGATATATTATTATTATTATATTTATTATTATTATTATTATTATTATTATTATTATTATTATTATTTATTATTATTATCATCATCATTATCATTATTATTAGTCTTTTTCGATCCACTTTATGTTAGAACTGTCACGACTCTGCAAAAACTCTCAACTTATAGTTAAGTACTTTGATCTCTATTGAACTGTAAATAAATCAGTACCTACATCTACTGACAACTGGAATGAGAGCAACTTTAGCTTGAAAGTTTGATTGATAATTATAATGTATATATACTATATATAGTTTTTATGGAGCACTTATCAAGTGTTCTATTGTACTGGATCTCTTTTCCTCATATTCCACTTTTATCGTCTCCAGCTCTCTCTAACCCATCCCAGCTCTGCTGCTCCGTTCTGCTCTGCTGCTCCGTTCTGCTCTAACTTCTGCTCTTCTGCTCTTCTGCTCCCGGCGTCTTCTGCTCCGTTCTGCTCTTCTGCTCTTCTGTTCTTCTGCTCTTCTGCTCTTCTCTCTCTTCTGCTCTTCTGCTCTTCTGCTCTTCTGCTCTTCTGCTCTTCTGCTCTTCTGCTCTTCTGCTCTTCTGCTCTTCTGCTCTTCTGCTCTTCTGCTCTTCTGCTCTTCTGCTCTTCTCAGTGCTCTTCTGCTCTTCTGCTCTTCTGCTCTTCTGCTCTTCTGCTCTTCTGCTCTTCTGTTCTTCGAATTCTGCCCTTCTGCTCCGTTCTGCTCAGTCTTTTGCTTCGTTCGGCTCTCTTCTGCTCTTCTGCCCTTCCGCTCTTCATAGTCTTTCATTGCCGATTCTAACTCATGAATTTATTTTACCTAAATTAGCCTAATGCATATAAAACCAATGCGCAAATGTTCGACGATCTTAATCAGTTGTACGTACGATGTAACAGCGTGCACACACAGGCAGCCCAACTAACCTCCGGCTTAATTTTGAGTGTTTTTTTAATGTCTCAAAATGTAAAAAACAAAACTGATTAACTGGGTGATTCAGATGGCTAAAAATACCACTAAATGACTCCGGAACGTCAAAAGACCACAAAATAAGTATAAGTCAAATGTCAGTTTATGAACAAATTTTCTACATTTTCAGACATTTAATTATATAAAAACACTCAATTAAATTACCGTAAATCCTCTATTAGCCGCCTCCTTCCAATAAGCCCCCCTCCTTCCAATAAGCCCCCTCCTTCCAATAAGCCTCCTTCCAATAAGCCCCCTCCTTCCAATAAGCCCCCTCCTTCCAATAAGCCCCCTCCTTCCAATAAGCCCCCTCCTTCCAATAAGCCCCCTCCTTCCAATAAGCCCCCCTCCTTCCAATAAGCCCCCTCCTTCCAATAAGCCGCCCTCCTTCCAATAAGCCCCCCTCCTTCCTTCCAATAAGCCGCCCTCCTTCCAATAAGCCCCCTCCTTCCAATAAGCCCCCTCCTTCCAA
Organism: Actinostola sp. cb2023; assembly: GCA_033675265.1. Lineage (NCBI taxonomy): Eukaryota > Metazoa > Cnidaria > Anthozoa > Actiniaria > Actinostolidae > Actinostola > Actinostola sp. cb2023. The sequence continues at coordinate 25,860 of JAUJYZ010000878.1, read as the reverse complement.
TAAGCCACCTCCTTCCAATAAGCCACCTCCTTCCAATAAGCCCCCTCCTTCCAATAAGCCCTTCCAATAAGCCCCTCCTTCCAATAAGCCCCCCCTTCCTCCTTCCAATAAGCCCCCCTCCTTCCAATAAGCCCCCCTCCTTCCCCCCTCCTTCCAATAAGCCCCCCTCCTTCCAATAAGCCGCCCTCCTTCCAATAAGCCCCCTCCTTCCAATAAGCCCCCTCCTTCCAATAAGCCCCCTCCTTCCAATAAGCCCCCTCCTTCCAATAAGCCCCCTCCTTCCAATAAGCCCCCTCCTTCCAATAAGCCCCCCTCCTTCCAATAAGCCCCCTCCTTCCTAAGCCCCCTCCTTCAATAAGCCCCCCTCCTTCCAATAAGCCCCCTCCTTCCAATAAGCCCTTCCAATAAGCCCCTCCTTCCAATAAGCCCCCCCCCTTCCAATAAGCCTTCCAATAAGCCCCCTCCTTCCAATAAGCCCCCTCCTTCCAATAAGCCGCCCCAATCCTTCCAATAAGCCGCCCTCCTTCCAATAAGCCCCTCTCCTTCCAATAAGCCCCCTCCTTCCAATAAGCCCCCCTCCTTCCTTCCATAAGCCGCCCTTCCAATCCTTCCAATAAGCCGCCCTCCTCCTTCCAATAAATAAGCCGCCCTCCTTCCAATAAGCCCCCCTCCTTCCAATAAGCCCCCCTCCTTCCAATAAGCCCCCCCTTCCAATAAGCCAATAATAAGCCCCCTCCTTCCAATAAGCCCCCCTCCTTCCAATAAGCCCCCCTCCTTCCAATAAGCCCCCTCCTTCCAATAAGCCCCCTCCTTCCATAAAGCCCCCCTTCCAATAAGCCCCCCTCCTTCCAATAAGCCCCCTTCCAATCCTTCCAATAAGCCCCCTCCTTCCAATAAGCCCCCTCCTTCCAATAAGCCCCCTCCTTCCAATAAGCCCCCCTCCTTCCCCCCTCCTATAAGCCCCCCTCCTTCCAATAAGCCCCTCCTTCCTCCTTCCTTCCAATAAGCCCCCTCCCTTCCAATAAGCCCCCCTCCTCCTTCAATAAGCCCCCTCCTTCCAATAAGCCCCCCTCCTTCCAATAAGCCCCCCTCCTTCCAAATAAGCCCCCTCCTTCCAATAAGCCCCCCTCCTTCCAATAAGCCCCCTCCTTCCAATAAGCCCCCTTCCCTCCTTCCAATAAGCCCCCCTCCTCCCAATAAGCCCCCTCCTTCCAATAAGCCCCCCCTCCTTCCAATAAGCCCCCCCTCCAATAAGCCCCCTCCTTCCAATAAGCCCCCCTCCTTCCAATAAGCCCCTCTCCTTCCAATAAGCCCCCTCCTTCCAATAAGCCCCCTCCTTCCAATAAGCCCCCCCTTCCTTAAGCCCCCTCCTTCCAATAAGCCCCCCTCCTTCCAATTCCTTCCAATAAGCCCCCTCCTTCCAATAAGCCCCCCAATAAGCCCCCCTCCTTCCAAGCCCCCTAAGCCCCCCTTCCAATAAGCCCCCTCCTTCCAATAAGCCCCCTCCTTCCAATAAGCCCCCTCCTTCCAATAAGCCCCCTCCTCCAATTCCTTCCAATAAGCCCCCTCCTTCCAATAAGCCCCCTCCTTCCAATAAGCCCCCTCCTTCCAATAAGCCCCCCTCCTTCCAATAAGCCCCCTCCCTTCCAATAAGCCCCCCTCCTTCCAATAAGCCCCCCTTCCTTCCAATAAGCCCCCTTCCAATCCTTCCAATAAGCCTCCCCTCCTTTCCAATAAGCCCCCCTCCTTCCAATAAATAAGCCCCCTCCTTCCAATAAATAAGCCCCCTCCTTCCAATAAGCCCCCCCTTCCAATCCTTCCAATAAGCCCCCCTCCTTCCAATAAGCCCCCTCCTTCCAATAAGCCCCCCTCCTTCCAATAAGCCCCCTCCTTCCAATAAGCCCCCCTCCTTCCAATAAGCCCCCTCCTCCTTCCAATAAGCCCCCCTCCTCCTCCAATAAGCCCCCTCCTTCCAATAAGCCTTCCAATAAGCCCCCCCTTCTCCTTCCAATAAGCCCCCTCCTTCCAATAAGCCCCTCCCAATCCCCCTTCCAATAAGCCCCCCTCCTTCCAATAAGCCGCCCTCCTTCCAATAAGCCCCCTCCTTCCAATAAGCCAATAAGCCCCCTCCTTCCAATAAGCCCCCTCCTTCCAATAAGCCCCCCTCCTTCCAATAAGCCCCCTCCTTCCAATAAGCCCCCTCCTTCCAATAAGCCCCTTCCAATAAGCCCCCTCCTCCAATAAGCCCCCCTCCTTCCAATAAGCCCCCCTCCTTCCAATAAGCCCCCTCCTTCCAATAAGCCCCCTCCTTCCAATAAGCCCCCCTCCTTCCAATAAGCCCCCTCCTTCCAATAAGCCCCCCTCCTTCCAATAAGCCCCCTCCTTCCAATAAGCCCCCCTCCTTCCAATAAGCCCCCTCCTCCAATAAGCCCCCTTTCCAATAAGCCCCCTTCCAATCCTTCCAATAAGCCCCCCTCCTTCCAATAAGCCCCCCTCCTTCCAATAAGCCCCCTCCTTCCAATAAGCCCCCTCCTTCCAATAAGCCGCCCTCCTTCCAATAAGCCCCCTCCTTCCAAATAAGCCCCCTCCTTCCAATAAGCCCCCTCCTTCCAATAAGCCCCCCTTCCAATAAGCCCCCTCCTTCCAATAAGCCCCCTCCTTCCAATAAGCCCCCCTCCTTCCAAATAAGCCCCCTCCTTCCAATAAGCCCCCTCCTTCCAATAAGCCCCCTCCTTCCAATAAGCCCCCTCCTTCCAATAAGCCCCCTCCTTCCAATAAGCCGCCCTCCTTCCAATAAGCCAATTCCAATAAGCCGCCCTCCTTCCAATAAGCCCCCTCCTTCCAATAAGCCCCCTCCTTCCAATAAGCCGCCCTCCTTCCAATAAGCCGCCCTCTCCTTCCAATAAGCCGCCCTCCTTCCAATAAGCCGCCCTCCTTCCAATAAGCCGCCCTCCTTCCAATAAGCCCCCCCCTCCTCCTCCAATAAGCCCCCTCCTTCCAATAAGCCCCCTCCTTCCAATAAGCCCCCTCCTTCCAATAAGCCCCCTCCTTCCAATAAGCCTTCCAATAAGCCGCCCTCCTTCCAATAAGCCCCCTCCTTCCAATAAGCCCCCTCCTTCCAATAAGCCGCCCTCCTTCCAATAAGCCGCCCTCCTTCCAATAAGCCCCCCTTCCAATCCTCCTTCAAATAAGCCCCCTCCTTCCAATAAGCCACCTCCTTCCAATAAGCCGCCCTCCTTCCAATAAGCCTCCTTCCAATAAGCCCCCTCCTTCCAATAAGCCCCCTCCTTCCAATAAGCCCCCCTTTCGCCCCCTCCAATAAGCCGCCCTCCTTCCAATAAGCCCCTCCAATAAGCCCCCTCCTTCCAATAAGCCCCCTCCTTCCAATAAGCCCCCTCCTTCCAATAAGCCCCCTCCTTCCAATAAGCCCCCTTCCCCCCTCCTCCAATAAGCCCCCTTCCAATAAGCCCCCTCCTTCCAATAAGCCGCCCTCCTTCCAATAAGCCCCCCTCTTCCAATAAGCCGCCCTCCTTCCAATAAGCCGCCAATAAGCCCCCTCCTTCCAATAAGCCCCCTCCTTCCAATTCCAATAAGCCGCCTCCTTCCAATAAGCCCCCTCCTTCCAATAAGCCTTTCCAATAAGCCGCCCTCCTTCCAATAAGCCGCCCTCCTTCCAATAAGCCGCCCTCCTTCCAATAAGCCCCCTCCTTCCAAATAAGCCCCCCTTCCAATTCCCAATAAGCCGCCCTCCTTCCAATAAGCCGCCCTCCTTCCAATAAGCCGCCCTCCTTCCAATAAGCCGCCCTCCTTCCAATAAGCCCCCTCCTTCCAATAAGCCCCCCTCCTTCCAATAAGCCCCCTCCTTCCAATAAGCCGCCCTCTTCCAATCCAATAAGCCGCCCTCCTTCCAATAAGCCGCCCTCCTTCCAATAAGCCGCCCTCCTTCCAATAAGCCGCCCTCCTTCCAATAAGCCGCCCTCCTTCCAATAAGCCGCCCTCCTTCCAATAAGCCGCCCTCCTTCCAATAAGCCGCCCTCCTTCCAATAAGCCGCCCTCCTCCTTCCAATAAGCCGCCCTCCTTCCAATAAGCCGCCCTCCTTCCAATAAGCCGCCCTTCTTCCAATAAGCCGCCCTTCTTGAAGCATGATTTTTATTAAGCCCCCTCCCTCTTCTAAGTCGCCCCCCCCCCCCCCCCTCTCCCCTTTCCCCTTCTCCCAAAGACCCGTACGTAATGTGATGATATACCGTACTGTAATGACATACAACAGTCCCATACAGTATGGTATGTACATGTACAATATCTCTAAAAGGTTTTACCGTATTCACTTACTATGTACAGTATTTATTATCTACAATAAAGTGATTAATTACGGTGCCCGTGACCGGGTATAACCTACATCTCCGGTTTTCCCGCTTGGTTTAACACTGATTTCCAGCTGCTCTTTTCATTTCTGGAGTCATATAATTAATATTTATATTTATAGTTTTATATATGTAGAATTTTGCAGGGCCCCTATGGATACCAGCCAAGTGCTGAATGGACCACCCTGAGGTTACATTACATTACATTTTGACACTGCTGTTCGATTTAAGGGGGTTTGGGTGACGTGACAGCAAGTCCTCTATTTATGTGGGTAGCTGAATTTCTCCAGCATTCATGTTAGTCATCCAGTAATGCGTCAAGAATGTGAAGTAAGAAAACGGGAAAAGTAATCTCGATACATAGTCCACCCAGTGTACAGGGAACGAATGAGCTCCTTTTGCTTGCTTCTCTTGTTTTTGGATCTGGGTTGGGTCCATCTTACGCTGCCTGGTGATGGTTGCGGGCCCACCTGGCATTGCAGTTACCATGACAACTGCTGGTTCTTTATCATAATCCTATTTGGGGGTTAAACATTAGCTACTTTAGTTTACGATGTGATTTTAAGGGTGTTAGTGCTTGTAGAAGAACTCGCTCGCTGTGCCTCATGGGGGATTGTGCTCCTATTTTACAGTCCCATAGTGCACCGCGCAGCGTGTTATGCCAGTTTTACCTGTTTCTTAGAAGTTCTGAAAACTCTACTGATGTAGTCTTTGATAGAATACAGACTGTAATAATTAATCTATGTATACAATCTTACCAAGAATGGACGAGAAGATTCGCTTTTGACGTTTTCTAGGATCTAGTGTTTTAATCATACAAATTCAATTACGAGTCATTCAGACTAGTTAACTCGCTCAGACGCTTAGACGATCCTTGTTTGTGCGAGACGCTAGCGTGCGACATTGCGTCCAAGCAACGATCTCTATAGCGAAAATAAAAAGCCTTTGGAGGCAAGGGGTAAGACGTCAGTCCGTGACTATAGTCAACTCAATGCAGTATTTGACCAGCGGACTTCCGTGGAAGGTTGGGAAGTATTTAGTTTGTAAAGTATCGCGGATTAATTTTGTACTTACAATGTTTCTATCAACAAAACGCTCGGTAAATCTCTTCCACCGAGATGGCGTCGGGTTGGTATTCAATACAACCACGTACTCAATGAACGACATAAAGATGAAACCGAAATTAACCAACAGAAAATAGTCGATTGATTTCATGTAACTGACCTAGGATTGGAAAATAAAAGAAAGATACGTAAGACAGTATCTACTAGAACTCATTCAAGCAAACATATCTTGTTTCCTTTTTTCTTAATTATTATCAAATATCTGATTTGTTTTAAATTAATTTTTTTATCAAATATCTGATATATTATTTAATTAAGCGAAAGTATTACGAAATCCTTACTTATCATTATTTAATTATTAGCTTTATTCTGTATTTCACAAAGATACCCTGCGAGCAGAGGTCGGCCTCTTCGTCTTTCTATGTTCACTGAGTCTTTTACTAGACTCTTTGTTGTATCGACGCAAAAAGGAAATGATAAATATATAAAATATTTGCGAAAACGCAAAGGTGACGGGACCATCGTAATTTGCACAACAATAGACAGTCCATTCACAATATACACTAGGTTATTTTGTCCTCCAAATCAACAAGCGTGCACGATAGACTAGTGGTGCGGGACAGTTATTTAGTGGGCCTAAGATCCAACTGTTCCCTCCCTCTATAAGGTGTAAGCCTCGAAATCTTCGTTTCTTTCGAACTACAAAGAACACCAAGGTAAAAAAAAAGCCGTTCAGCAAAAGTCTAGTAAAAGCCTCAGTGAACATAGAAAGACGAAAAGGAACCTCTGCTCGCATGCAGGGTATAATTATAACACTCGCAGGGTATAATTATACTTGACTATGTATACTCTGTTTATATACAAACATATCGATTACATAAGTACCTTCGGCATATCACGATTGACGGAGCTCGACAAAAGAATTGTCGTCAATATTGTAGTAATGCCAAGCGAGACGCGGGCGGGCGCTGCTTGGCGGGAAATCCAAAAACAGCACCATGACAAGATGACTAGAATGACTGCTGGCGTGAAGACGGAGAAGATGAAAAACTCCAGGCGTCGCTTGAAGGAGAACACCACTTTAAGGCTCGCAAAGGATGCTGGGGAAAAAGATCATTGTCGTGACCGAAAGTATACCAAAAGTGGAAAAAGAGAAAGTGGGAGGAGGAGAATGGAAATTAGAGAATAATCGACGTGAAAGGATGATTTGTTTTTCCTCACATGTTTTGTGTAGTTGTTTAGTCTCTGTTTTAACTCCCAGCAAATTAAACTGTGACATTTCCTGCGAGACGATCTCAATACCGTTACTTCCTGGTTTTTGCTTCCATGTGTAGTTCACTTCGGCGGCTGTGTAAGCATCTGAAAGAAGAATACCCTCTAATTTAATGTATCTGTATTGTCGCCGATTACCGTGCGTACGTACGTACTCTTATAGATGCACAGATGACGTCACAACAGTCACGCCACTCGTCCAGCTCGTAGCGTGATTTTTTGTCTCACCACATTTTAACGTCATCTGTGCATCTATAAAAGTACATGGATTCCCTTGCACTGAAATAGGTCCCCTTGCAATTTTAAAAGTGGGTTCCCTTGCACTTAAGTGGGTTCCCTTGCACTTAAGTGGGTTCCCTCTCACTGAAATGGGTTCCCTCTCACTGAAATGGGTTACCTCTCACTGAAATGGGTTCCCTCTCACTGAAATGGACCTTCCGTAACAACTCGGCTAAATTTTACGCAGAAATCCATCTTTTTGGAGGGATATTTTGGCATATATTTCGTACATATGAGATCTATATCTTCGAGTGGACAAAATTTCCATGAAAAATTTAATCGGATAAAATAATTCTGAGTTGACATTCAGCAGTATTCTGACGAAATATGTCACCTTATTTCACCTTGATTGAGAACGAATGTTGTTCTGCATGAGTAACATATATTCCTTCACGATGCGCTGCATGGGTTAAATACTCGACCGGCACGTACGTGATAATAGGGACCTTAAGCATCAGAAAATTCTACGACGCGAACGCGAGGACGACGGCGCGCGCACTGACGAATAATGTTCAAAACGACCGTTGACGTCCGCGACGGCAATCTACGACGTGAAAACAGGTAAAATGCCGTCGTAGATTGCCGTCACGGACGTCAACGATCGTTTTGAACATTATTCGTCAGTGCGCGCGCCGTCGTCCTCACGTTCGCGTCGTACAATTTTCTGATGCTTAAGGTCCCTAATATCCATTCAGCTCCTTCAAGAAAAGCCTGAATGCTATTGGTACTTACAGCTCTCAATGATTAACGCACAGTGCTGGGTATCCATGGGAAACAGGCGAAAATTCATCTCACACTGAGCTACAATGGTTATCCTGAGAAACGAAACAACATAGGTCAACGGTCAACTATATGCCAGCGGTCAACTAGGTCAGCGGTCAACTAGGTCAGCGGTCAACTAGGTCAACGGTCAACTATATGCCAGCGGTCAACTAGGTCAGCGGTCAACTAGGTCAGCGGTCAACTAGGTCAGCGGTCAACTAGGTCAGCGGTCAACTATATGCCAGCGGTTAACTAATGTCAGCGGTCAACTAATGTCAGCGGTCAACTAGGTCAGCGGTCAACTAGGTCAGCGGTCAACTAGGTCAGCGGTCAACTAGGTCAGCGGTCAACTAATGTCAGCGGTCAACTAATGTCAGCGGTCAACTAATGTCAGCGGTCAACTAATGTCAGCGGTCAACTAATGTCAGCGGTCAACTAGGTCAGCGGTCAACTAGGTCAGCGGTCAACTAGGTCAGCGGTCAACTAGGTCAGCGGTCAACTAGGTCATTAGTCGGTCCCATTAGTTTCCTTCGAAGCCTGCTTTAGTTTCGTGAACACGTTTGATTTACGTATACCTTGTACTAAAGTACACCCTTCCATTGGGGTCGATCTTGACTCGCATATTCTCTCTCGTCACGCGATGGTAGTAGGAGTTTTTCACGTTTACAAAGTACGTGTCTGGAGTCCAGAATATCTTGGTGGCATCAGCAGCCATGTTGAACGGAATGCTAAAGTTATGAACAAAGCGTGGGTCGTACCACCATTGCCGGAAGAAGATATCGAGAGAAAATTCCTTGGAAACAAGAACTACAATCATTTTCACAGAAAGAAATAGTCGTGGTACAGTGTTACGGCGTACGTACCATACTTGCTTCCTTGAGGTCACCGAATGAAACTACTTTAGTCTCCACAAGCACTTGGACGGCAATACCTGAGGATAGAAGTAGAGTTTACCAGTTAAACTTTGCACTTCTTATTGTTCCTCTCATCTTCTTTCTTCCTGTAGTACTCTCTCTGTTATTATTCCCAACTTTTCTCTTCTTTCCACCTCTCCTGCTCGTGCCATTCCTACCAGCCTTTCTTCCTTTGTTTTTATCTGCTTTTATCACTTTCCTTTCCTTTCCTTTCCTTTCCTTTCCTTTCCTTTCCTTTCCTTTCCTTTCCTTTCCTTTCCTTTCCTTTCCCTTTCCTTTCCTTTCCTTTCCTTTTTCCTTTCCTTTCCTTTCCTTTCCTTTCCTTTCCTTTCCTTTCCTTTCCTTTCCTTTCCTTTCCTTTCCTTTCCTTTCCTTTCCTTTCCTTTCCTTTCCTTTCCTTTCCTTTCCTTTCCTTTCCTTTCCTTTCCTTTCCTTCTTTTCATTGTCCATTGCCCTCTCATTCACAGACCTTTCCCGCAGTCGCATCATCGATCACCACGAACAATGTCTTCAGGTCGAGATTGGGGAAGACAAAATTCAGTAAATGTATGGATATGTCTCCACCCGGTGCTATTGTTCGTGGGCATTGGAGCAGAGTGCGGGAAGGTCTATATTGCAATTCTCAATTACCTCCAGCGTTGGGTCGAAGTTTCTTGTCGTAGGTCTTCAAGACGGCATTAATAAACTTGGAGAGGTTTTTAGCTTCTTCTCGATTTTTCTTTATTTCTCGATTTCTACTGTGAAATGAAATAATTAATAATAATAATAAAACATTTATATAGCGCTTATACATTGCTGTTCTAAGCGCTTTACAATCATTCTAAGAATTAAATAATTAGTAATAATAAATAATAGTAATAAAACATTTATATAGCCGCTTATACATTGGTAAATTAAACCAGAAATATCGTGAATTTTTTGTGAATATGTGATGCTTCCTTCAACTGGTTTATTTATGTATTACTGCACTTTGTAGCTATTTCTTTATCCCTCAGCCGCTAATTTTGTCCAGTTTACAATGTTATTCATTATTCAAATATCTTCTATTAAAAATACTTCAATAAACTGGACTGAAAAATATCTCAGGCGAAACGTGTATCTTGAGTCCACACTATTCCGTTTGTTTGAAAACCGGCGCATACTTTTTTATGCGTTTTTACCGAGCGTCCACCTGACTAAAGCGATCGAAAACGGATCTTTATCTATGAACTCCGGAGGTTTGCGAAAACGCTTTCCAAAGCGGAGACTTTTGCAGGTCAGTATTAGTGGCGCGAAAACGGAGGCTGTCACACGTAGTGTTCTCTCGGTGTAAACAAACAGCGTTTTCCATCGTTTTTTAGTGTCGGGACGCAAGGACAAAACGCATCGAAATGTATGCGTATTCAAACGAAAACGCATTTAAAATGTGATGGGTGAAAACGATTGTAAAACGCGGCTAGTGTGGACGCTTTTTATCCGTTTTCGGTGAAAGGAAAACGGAGGTTTTCAAAAACGGATTACGGTGTGGACGGGGCTTATAGTTCAACCAGGCTCTGTGTCACAGCACATACTTTACTTGAAGAGAACGTTATTTCAAACAACAAAGTAAACCAAAGATAAACTTGAGATAATGACGGATAGTCTACGATCAACACCGAAGGGCAACATATATAAAGTATAAAGCAACAGTAGAGGATGGACTCTGGCCATAATGAGCAATGTTGTTTGCACGCTAGTTGTGCAGAGTGACTATAAGTGACTATAAGTGTCGATTCTTGTCGATTTGTAACCATTGTTTCGATCTAATTAACACTCAGTAAAACCACAACAAACAAGTGGTAGTTTATTAACACCTTTTATACTAGTGTTCGTTGAACTGAACGGGTTAAAGTACGCTGCCTTTAGCTTCACTAAAAACACGCTCCTCAAACCTTGGAAATTCGTTGGAAATCTCCAACTATAATGATCCAATGAATAGTTTTGACTGGAAAAGCGCCGGGGCGTTTTTTCCACAGTGCTTAGGGATTAGACTGCGGCATTGAGCTCGCCTCGCACACGCGCCTGACGATTTTGCTTGAATATGTGTAACATGCTGTCTCAGATACCAACTATCAAAGTTACAAGGAGAAAATAGAGGAAACTGTATGCAGTTGACCATTTTTACTGTGAAAACTGAAGGAGAACGCAATGCAGCCAATAGAAAAGAGGGAAGACAATGGATATTTGATTCACAAATTTGAGAACTTTCCTCACACACAATTTTCTTTAAAATCAAACCAAAGTTAGTTTGATTAAAAGTGAATTAAATTCTCAAAAGTTATCTAATGGAAATGTATTCCTTGGTTGGGTTTCTATTGAATTTATGAGTATGAACCAATGAAATTGCAAGAAAGAAGAATGGAAAATTAACACCTTTTACATTCCTATGCCGTTCATGCTATCGTTCTTACACGGAACGCTACTTAATTTGGTGTTTTATATTAAAACTTTCAACGAATAAACAAAGATCTGAAAGCTGTGTATCTTGTCAACCACAAATTTGGATAGTTTCAGTATAAAAGACATTCAACTTTATAGTCAAATCAAAAGACACTAAATAAAAGCCGCAAAAGATTCCCTACACATCCAACACTATCTCAACAGTAGAAAATAACTCTACACATTTATGTTACAAACGTCGTTTAAAAACCGTGTTTTTACACTTGAGCGCTTTACCAAGGTACAAATCAGAAAACTAAGGTTAACCGTACAACAAAGAATAGTTTTCTAATTTCTACCAAGGTTCGGTAACTCGTTTACTTCAGTAAACCTCCAAGTGTAAACACGGTATAAGTAACTAATAGACGATGACTCTCCGTGCTTTTATATACAAAAATAATGCACGCTGAGGTCTTGAAAGCTGGTAGGGGATGCACGAGCGGAACGCGAGTGCATTCAGCAACAAGTGCATTATTTCTGTATAGAAGCACCGAGAGTCATCTTCTATTCGTTTAATAATATAAAAACTAGTTTTAAACAGGATTTCTGTTCTGCTTTGTTTTCGCTGCACCGTGCTTCCAGTATAACAAAATAATGCACGCTCAACAACCAATCAAATCGCGCGTTCTTGGGAGGTACACATAGTTTATATTATAAAACAAGATACTACGCGATGTAGCAACATGATGTGTTTTGTGGGGGCGTCCAATGATAAGGCGATAACAGCGCCATGTGGCCGTTTTTAACGTTACGCGGTAAAATATAGAGACACCGAATCTGTCAATGCAGACTAATTCGGGCCACGAAGAGATACAACAATAGAGACTATTTCGAGATTTGGGTAAATATTACGACTGTTATCAAACCTCAAGACAATATGCCACCTCTTGGATTAGACATTCTTAGTCGAAATAGTTTTAAAACATTCTGTGTACACGCACCTTTTAGTCGGCCTGTTCAGTGCCAGGCAGACGTTCGTTAGTGAGAGCAGGATGAGAAAACACATGGAAAACTCTAAACAATTCATTATTTTAACACGTTTTCAGCACTGTGGAAAAAAAAACATTAATGATAAATATACTAATATGTAAATAGCAAGTATGGGTGTTTTGGTCTGTGTGTAACTGGAAACAATTGAAATTTTCTATGACATTAACACAGATACAAAGAAGTTCTGTCTGGTATTTGACTGAAGAAAGTTTTTCAGTCTATAGAATATTATTTAGTTATGGCATGGCGGTAGTAAAACGTATACCTGACTATAACACATCAGTAACAATGAGTAGCACTGCCAGTCGACCATATTATACTGTTATATAGATAGATACAGATAGATAGATGCATAGCAATGACTAAAGCCATTCAAACACCGGTTCAAATCGGGGAAAAACCAACAACAATAATAATAATAATAATAATAATAATAATAATAATAATAATAATAATAATAATAATAATAATAATAATAATAATAATAATAATAATAAGTTCTTATATAATGCATTTCACATTGTCTCAATGCGCTTTACAACCGATGGAGGACTTTTTCGGGCTGCATATGAAAGTCGCCTACGGCAGCCGAGCAGCTTACAATCATGAGGAGTTAGTACGTTAGTGTGTTAATTATGCCTCCAATTTGAAAATAGATGGTTATTACAAGTTTTTTCAATTCAGTTATAATTATAATTCTTTCAATTCATTTGTAACATTGCCAAAACTTTTGAACGTAACTGACTGACCTTGGTATATATGTTTGCAGGGATTCTCTGTCCCGTATTTAATCAATCGCCTTGTATGTCGTTGATGTTTAGTCGCCGCTTTGAATCATTCATATTCTATATAGGTGTGCATCTATATACACTTATAGTGATAGATCACGGTTAGGCCTGAGAGTTGATTGGTCTAGAGCCTGACAGCTGATACTAATCGGCTACCGCTGGTCAAAGTCAACGTAGGATTTAACGCATTTGAGTTAATCTAAGCTAAAAAGGATCAAGTAATTCCAAAAAAGGTTGAATGGCTGCAACGTGTATTGTGCATTCGATTCCAAGGTTACAGTTATAAAATATGTTGGTTTAACCTGGATTTGGCTTCTGAAAACACTCCTTATACAAATGAGTTGTTGTACTACTGAGTAAACCAGTAAACCAGTAAACCAGTAAACCAGTTGCAATTTGGTCTTACCGGTAATTAGTAAATAAACCCCTTCTGGCGACTGGTATATCGGCTGATAATGTCCGCGGCTGAGAGATGGTCCGAAAAATGAACAGTTGGCCGAGAAGCGAAGCTTCGAGGGCAACTGTGATATTTTGAGGACCATCTCTAAGCCAAGGACATTATCAGCCGATATACCAGTAAGCCAGAAAGGGGTTTATTTATTTTATAACCCTTCGATAAATTTTCTACGTCGACTTCAATGTTGAAGAAACCGAAACAAAATGACGGACAAAGAAAACAAGTTTCATCGAGTTCAAATATCCGTTCCGTTTGAGATCTTTTCATGTGTAAACTTCGAAAAACGTATTCGAAAATAAAAGATTGATAGTTTTTGAAGCTTTTTGAGTGGTTTTCTTCATATTTTGGGTTTTATTTGAGTGACTTTTTGGGCGCCGATTTTGACGTTTGTTCGTAGTTTTAAGGATCGAAAAATTATAAAAATACCTCAAATAGCTGTCGTATCGACGTTAAAATCCCCAAAAAGGAACAAGTACACCACATGTATGTTGTACAAGCTAATTGCGACCAGTGAGCGAGCCCCAGCGAGCGAACTGGGAGCAACACTAATCTTTGGTTGGGCTTCCTGTGTTTCAGATGCCAACTCGATTCTCGATTTGTGTTTTTCAGTGGAGAAATATTTTTTTCACGTGACTTTTGCCCTGACGTCATATATCGTATGTTCCCGTCGTTCATTTGGGCATTTGTGACTCGTGATCTCGTGTTTAGAGTTCGAAGCATTTTTGCTCGTACTTCTTTACATAATTCGGAATTATGTAAAGATCTTCATTTATTGTTGATGATCGCTTCAGTTAGCAACATATCGAGGGGGAAGGCAATGTTATTTTATTAGTCTTTCAGCTCTGTTGTGTCCTAAGTCGCTCACTGATTGCCACTGTGGACAACATAAGTAGTCGATCGAATCCTAGTACCGTATAAATGCTAGCTCTTGGAAACCAAGTCATCCCAGATGCAGAGACATTGTCACTGAATTATCTGCCTACTGACAGCTCGTTCGTTTATCGTGCCGCCAACCGTCAAGATATAGGTGTTCATAAGAGACCGTTCATAAAGTGTAGCAAAATGAATACTGAAAAATCGATAAAGTACGTACATTGATAAAGAAAAAAAAGTGTATGTTGATTTTTATTGATTGATACTAATGTCTTTCTTCACGGTGATAATAATTGCCGTCGGAGCCTTGCATGACTTTTAGGGTATGATGTAATGTTCGCGCTGCTGGAATAAAGTCCGGATGAAAGACCAACTTTTCCACAGATCAAGGAGACACTCATTGAAACTCGAGGATAACCAAGCGAAGGTAAAAATGCATATATTATTGTTATTTTCATTCCGTGGCTTTTTTCCCTTTCTCATCACGCAATGCGATGTGTGACGACAGAGGAAACGGCTGCTGCGAAGGAGTACAAGCTATCTACAAAGAGTACTACTAACTATTAAACGCGACCAGTCTGGACAAAATGATATTGCAATGAAGCTCTATGCACCAAGAACCATACATAAGTACATCAATTACTAGGACCTGGTGCATACGGTCGCGTAGTAATAAAAACGGTATAAGATCCTCTACTGTTTTATTTATACATCTTCTACCACTTTTAAGATAAAATAATGGACATTATGAACACTGTCATTTGGACCGAGTACAAAAAATTAATGTAATTACAAAATGAACCACATCATAAGATAAACCACTACTATGCTTGCAGGGAACCATCTGGGATACCAGCTTGGTTGCTGAATGGGCTATATACCCTGTTTAAAAATAATGTCCACCAAAATAACATCGAAATTAGTAAGTTTACCGAGTTTGAGCATGTTTGGGTGAATACTAACAGAATAACAGTTATTCAAAAGTTGCAAAAAATAAGAGAGAATGTATGGGCTTTAGAGACGGCATCCCCCAAAACCATACATTCTCTCTTATTTTAATGATTTTTTGAAAGCTTAACTATTCAGTTAGTATTATCCAAACACTCTCAAACTTGGTAAACTTACTAACTTTGGTGTGATCTTCTTGTGATGGGGTCATTTCATCAAATTAATATTTCTACTCCCCGTCCCAGTCCCTTCCACAACTTCTGACTAGCTAATATGCTTACCTAGCTTTAGAGTTGATCCTGAAACTATGTTCATTGAATGAAATTTCATTTTTCCAGGACTACATAAATCTCGCAGAATGTTTATACCAGAACGTCAATGTTAAAGGAGCGTGTGGTGGACACGCTATACTACGAAAAGGTTCAGCAAAAGAAAATGATTACCACAAGGGACCAAATTGTCAATCAAACATCACTGCCGTGTGAATGCCACTTGACAATGAGAAAAGACACACTCTTGACTGGTGTAAATTTTCGTGTAAATTCCATAACAGTGTAAATTATGTTTAAATTTCGTGTATATTAAATTTGCATCGTTTTGGACATTTACATGAAATGTAAACAGAAGTTACACCAGCCAAGAGCGTGCGCTTTTGAACAGAGAACGGAACATACTGATTGAAGAATAATGTACTAGTTCTCTTTCAAATGACATTTGTGAAGCAATGCCAAAATAATACTATAATAAATATAATGGTGAATAACTGGATTGTGTACCAGATTTATGAGTAGTGGTCTCTTGTAATAATGATTTTATAATCATATTGATTCAATACCATGTTATAATTACTGTCGATAACTTATGTACATTGTATTACTACTGGTTATTACTTAGTATTGCCTATATTTGGATTGACTATTACTAGGGGGAATATTTCCCTTGTAATGATATACCAAACTGAAGGCTGTGAAAATTACGTAAGTACCAAGAAAAGATGAATAAATAAATGATAAAGATTGAGTTACAAAACTTTTCTTATTTGAAAATGTTTCATTTCACAGTAATGATAACCTTATAGGTGAATTAAATTTGGAATGAGTGGATTATTATAAATCAAATATATGTGTCCATTTGTCTCATTTTGAAGATTGATGTTTTCACCTGCAAACATGAGAGAGTCGAGACAATTGGACAATTACATTTATTTATAATTTTATCCCTAACATGGCCATGACAATATATACATAATATTATCGTGCTCGAATTGACCAAGTGGGGACAACATTTTTCTTGTGCTTGTTTATCCAATTGAACATAGCAGTCATGTCTAAGTTTGAAGTCTGTTCCTTTGGAAGTTACAAAAGTGCATATTAAGCCGGCCATCTTCATGAAAAGAGAAAACTGTCGGATTCATTCAGTCTTCCTGACAAGTATAGTTAACAAGTTTTTCTGAAGAAGTTAGTCCATATTTTCCAATAATGGAACCCTATGAACAGATCTGTCGATGTTTTCTGTTATGATTCTTGTACAAGTTTCGGCTTTACAGATGCGGGTTCAGCTTTTTCACAGACATGTGGGCGTAAAATTCTTTATGCACTGCTTAAGGAAATTGTTGCTATGCTCGACATCCAGGTCCAAAGGGATATTTGAGCCCGCTTTGCAGTGAGTGTTCACTGATCTGTTCCATTGGAACCTTTCACTGTCACGAGGTGATAGTTAGCGCAATGTTACAATAAAAATACTGGTATAATAAGCATTGTCTAGTAGGCATACTTTGTGCTACCACTACCATCTGCCCTGCAATACAGCATGATGTATTTATATTGCATCATGATTCGTTCACCATCGCCCTCACAGATTAGCATCAGAGAACGTTCATAGTACAGAATCCATCAGCAAGAAGAGCACAATTATAATTGAAAACAGTCATCTTGATTTGATGTTTTTGACTTTTTTAACCTCTGGCTGGAAGGCGACAGCTTTAACTCATGTTCTTGAAACTTCCATGGAGTAGATCATGGGAACGTTAATAATGATTTTCCTGCTCTCTTTCCATTGTATTTAAAGGACATGCTGCATCCCTCAAAACGACATGGAAATCTTCCATCCTCAGTGAGTTGCTGTTGGTCTGTACCAAGTTTTCCTTTTCTTGTAATGCAAGCATGATTGTGTCATTAATAATGGTTTGCTTTACTTTTGTCAAATATATATTCGACTACAATCTTTCAGTAATTAATCCAAAAGTAGTTTGCAACTTGTCTGAATTTTAATAATAATAGGTAATGTCTAATCAGGCAATTGGAAGAGCTTAGCCACTCACGTCTGTTTATACTTAATGAAAACAGGTGTCGAGTAAAGCCAGACAGCTGGGCAAGGCACTTGCTTGCTTCGCAAAGTTGTTATGAAGATAGGGATCTTTGTCAAGCTCGATAGGCAGAGTGTGGATCCCCTTGTGACATTAAATGTTGCGATTGATAAGGGCGGTAGAAAACATTGTAATGCAATAGTCACGCATCTGACTTTACTAATAATAATAATAATTACGCGATTGTAGATCTAACTGTGTCAAGTTCGACATAATATCACCGTTATAATGGTTTTTAATTATAGTGTGTCGAGTGGCCAGACGAGAGGTGTCGGGCAATCAGCCATTCAGAACAATTAGATGAAGATTGATGATGGTGCAATAGAAGAGACGCCTGTGACTAACCCGTGAGCCGCAGTATTTTTACCCCTGCTAATCACTATTTTAGTTCTAATTGTGTACTCACTGTAATAGCTTTAATACTGCACATGCCAGTCACCGGACATAACTGAAAGCGTGATTCCCTCTAGGTCTTCCTCCTAGTGTATGACCATAATGCAACATAATAATTGCTATGAGTATTTACTAAGCTCGTTAAACCATGAAGTTGGTCACCAGCAAATCAGTTGACTCAATAAACATAACCATTCCATTTGTAATGGCAAGTAGGGGCATTAATAACGTTGCAGTACTACAAGCATATCCGTGCATCGGATATTTTTCGTTTTGAAGATAGTAACAACCGAGAGTAACCTGTAAAATTAAAGCAACAGAATAATAGTGTATCGATTCAATATTCATTGGTGACGACTTAACAAAACAGATATTTTCGGCAGTGTCGGCTGCTGTTTGCGAAATAAATGCATCTAACCATCTGCGCCTCTTAACATTGAATTGATTGAGTATAGTATAAATCATGTGAATTGTGAGTTAAATTAATGATTAACACTTGTCGCTTAGAAAATAATCACAAATTAATAATCCATAACTTATCATAGTACATAATAATTAATTGCACGAGTATCTAATAATGATTACTTGTTAATCCATATGACTATAAACAATAATATATATTCATCTTGTGTTACGAGCCAATGCAAAAATTCTGTAATGCAATAATAAGTAATAGATCAGTATATCCATATATCGGTGGCTATTATCGGGTAATACTATTTTGATGTTTTCTGCGCACAATAATATGACGCCGAGATCTTATAATACAATAAAATAAGAATAAATTACATAACAATTTCTGTTGTTGGATGTAACGAGGCTAAATCAGGTTGGCCATGGGTAAATTAATTGTAATTTTATCATAAAAAATATAATACTAAATAAGTTAATACGTATGTTATTTCACACCGAGGCTACCATCCTCTGATTTCCTCAACTTCCAATATACTAATTTCCTATGACTTTATAGTGCATAGTATATTTTGTAAAGAGGCGACTGTAGGCATGGTAACATATCACAGAATGTCATAGATGTGCTAGTCTGTGCTATAGTAAATAGAGTGATCGATGTCAATTAAAATAAGCGCATTGTAATCAGAAAAACAAATATGTACTGGTGTTAATGATTGCCATTTAGTATCAAGGACCTTAATAAGCTGCGGGCTTACATTGATTAGATTGCTGAATAAGATGTGCGTCTGTCGGTCTGGTGCTTAGGCTGGCTAGATGCTAGCTTGATAATAAGGACAGCATAGACAAAGTTTTTGGTAATTATTATAAATCGATGCTTCGCGTCCTATAGTATGCAGCTTTACAAGAGACAGCAGCTTACATTATGTTAAGCTTTTGCGTCTATGTAAGCCTGCGGTCCCTATGTAATTGCTGGCCGTCCTAAATGTAAGGCGTCCTTAGGTAAGCTGCGTCCTATGTAAGTGCGTCTTACGTATGCTGCGTCCTATGTAAGCTGCGTCTGTTATATGTTAACCTGCGTCCTATGTATTAGCTGCGTCTTATGTAAGGGCTGCGTCCCCCCCTTAGTAGTAAGGCTGCATCTTATGTAAGCTGCGTCCTAATGTTAAGCTGTTCTTATGTTAAGCTGCGCGTTCTGTAAGCTTCGCGCTTATTTTGCTTGTATAGAATGCTCTTAAATGAAATGACGCAAATACAAGTAGGTGTATTACTCAAATATTAAATGATTTGAAATATTATCATATTATTCTGCATATGCAGGCCGGCAAAAAAGTCCTCTAAATGCCATTTATTGTAAATAGCGCATTGAGACAATGTGGAAAATGTGGCTATATAAGCGACTCCGATTTAATTGTATTATTATAAAATCCGAACTGGACTATATATAGTTAGCACTTTTTGGACTGGTGTGACTTTCCTTTGAATATTCATAGGGGGATATGCTTGATATCTGAGACATGCTTCTTCAAGTGGTGAAAGGCATCAAATTAAACAACAAAAAATTAAGTCTAGTAATTTCTTGATGTGAGGATGTACATAATCCATCTGCTGTTTCTTAATATATGCAAACTAGACTCGGCAGAAATCTAAGGTTCTGTATGTCTAGGATATCTGCTTGGCCCTTCAGAGAAGAGAATCAAGGTGGTTTCCACTGACTCTATTTTCTACCATTTTGTGTTTATCGCAATGAAAATCACGGTTCTGGTCTGTTGATGTCATGTTTCTTCTTTGGAGTGAAGATCTATGTTGTCAAAATGAGACAACATACCCAGGATGGCATGATTTCTGATGGTTTTTAATATCTTTGGAAATTCAGCAAGCTTTTTCAATTGGTTCCTGAGAGGGCATTTTCTCTCCTGTTCGAGCAGACAGTTTGAGGGCAACATTTTCCTCGGCTATGGCTTTCTTTGCATTCTGACAGTTCTATGTCATGGTCCTCACCAAGATGGTCAAGTTTTGCTAGTGTAGCTTTATGGATGTAGTCAATTTCAGCTGTGGTGAATTTGTTCTAATTTTGACTATATTGAAAAAAGGAAAAAAGATATTTGAATATTTAATTCCTCAAGTACAGGTCAAATCTCTATTAAAACGACCGACCTATTAAGTGACGCACCCTCTATTATGCAGTGTGATACTGTAAATGTAACCTCTATCACCTAAATGATCTGTACAGTGACAGAGGAAGTGGTGCATTTTGTAAGGATAAGGAGTAAACGGACAGCTCATGCATCCAAGTGTGCATCACCAAATACATTAGATTTCAAATAAAATGACGTTACTACCGATACCATATGTCTCATAATGCTAAAACCTGCTATTAAGCGGCCAACCCTCTTATTAAAGTGTAGGCCATTAACGGAGGGTGTCGAGGGTGGGGTTTGATTGTTAATTTAAAAATTAGCTATTAAACCCAGTTTTATAGTATAATGGCCACTCTTAGCCAGGCTCGACCTGTGGTACTAGTGAAAATTCTTATCAATGTAGACCTGAGGGAGTAGTAATTATCCGCAGTCACTAGCCCACAGGACTAGTACCTCAAAAGGGGTTTGTGGAAGTTAGTCGTCGAGCCCTGTAGCTTAATTGGGGGGGGACTTTTATAGATTGATTTTGATTTGTAAAAAAATGTCAACCACCCTATATTAGTACAACATAACATATATAAATAAGGCCATACGTTACCGTACCATGCCATTGAACCAGTCTTCATTATTATACCAAGAATAGTTGGCTGTTGCACTTCATGGGTTTATGTCTTTGCTTCAAGAGAATCGACCAGACAGGCCGCATACTTGGAAGCCATGTGGTTTGTGGCATTCTTTTTGGCGACACTTGATGTCAAACAAAATGCATAGAATATTCGTGCCGCTCTGCCATTCTCACACAGTGATTTACAATCGAAGTTTTCCAGGTCACGTTCTTTGATGTCTTTCTGAAGTTAAAGATGGATTCTTCCGAGAGCAAAGCCCGCTTACTTCCTTTGACACAATTCCAAGCAATTTCTTTACAGCCATGTTTCTTAGATTTTGACAGCCCATCACTGCTGACACAATACGTGATGGCTGTCTCACTGGCTAAGGCCTTCCCAATAGAATCCATAACCGTTATTTAAAACTTTTCTAACTGTTCTAGATGGATAGTTCACAGTTATCTTCACTGATCTGTATTATTATTAACGGGAGTAGAAGTCTCAAAGGCTAAGTTCGCGATTTTTCGGTTGAAACTTGTGAACTTGAACTGTTTGGAATCAGTTGGTTTGGAAGTGGATTGTTTGATGCCAAGGACACAGAAAATGGTCGTAAAGAAGAAGTACAAGTGGTAGATTCCTAGGTGTGCAACTACGGCCAAATGACAGTGACTTTATAGCTTTCTTGGTTTGGTAAGGTTGGCTACTACAATGGAAGTGTCATCACCAAATCATTGTCATCTAATCGTCTGAAGACTTGTTCAACCTCTTGAATTCGTGAACGTTTTTCTTTGTATTTCTGTAATATATCGTTCTTTAATATCAGTGACCGTGTTCTTGCGTTGGAGGGCTTAATGAGAGCTCGATAGCAAGCTCTATACACACAAATAGACAGGAATCTCACTGTCGACCAAATTAATGTTGACGGCGAAATTGATAAGTCCTTTCAAATCACAGAACGTTTACCAAATCATAGTAGTCCTTGATCTTCACCAAATCTCCGCAACAAATAAAGCAGTTATCTGTGTTACCAACAACTTTTGTGGCGATTTGGACCGTTTGATACTGCCAGTAAACCAACACAAAAACGACGAGCGAACATCTTCAAGGGACATTACTCTCCAAACAGTGCCGCTGTGGGTTATTTCGCGCGAAATTTGACAAAATATTTAACTTAAACGCTCAGCGATTGGCTGACAGAAACAATAAACTTATTTGATTGGCTAACCACTTACAATATGGATACGGAATGTTATGCCTCGGGTAAGGCTTAGCCGTGGTCTGTGGAGGGGAAGAGCATTTGCGTGTACGAACTGACTTTAGCCACGGCTGTCGAGGGAGACCTATGGTGTTTCACAATGAAAGACAAAACAATATGCAGCTGTTGACTTCGTCTCGTAATATGTTTAGCTGCATAGCAACAAAAAAATATTAGAGAAATTGTTAAAATGGTAAGTTCATTAATGCTTTTTTCAGTTGTGTTTTAAACTAATATGTAACGCGAAATAATATACTAGGAAAGCAGAATTGGTCTATGGCTGTCAACAGAGGTGGTTCGTATCGTGGATTGTAGATACGTAAAGTGCGAGGAGCGAGAAAGACTAAGAACCTTCATGCCTCCATGCGTAAGCGACGTCCTGGCTAATGCACAGCTAAAGAAAACGGTGAAGGAACTGCTTGTTCCCAGTATGTTTGTTTTTGCATTGAAGGTATATGGCATTACAACACACACAGAGGGAGTTTAGCGGCAACAAAAAAACATTGCTTTGGCTATTATGAATTAAGTAAGGGACGCTCGCGGGCAAAAACAACTATCCTATGTGTTTTTTTGCTGGTAAACTGCGTATGGTGAACAATAAGATCATTATAGTAAGCTAAATGTAGCAACTAAAACATGGTGGTATCACCGACTTCAGCTATGGAGCCTAGATTGGCTTCAAAGTATACCTTTATTCTGATGCGAAAATTACGTGGACGTTAGAATCCGTACGGAAAGTCGAGAATGACAGGTATTTTTTTTAGAAAACTAAACCGGATTGCCAAAATTGTCCAATCAAATGGGCTTACTTAAGAGTTTATTAGAATAAAAAAATTATGTAGCAAAGATTGTTGAATATATAGAAACAACTGGTATGTTTTTGGCTCATATTTACAGTCATCCGACGTAGGCCTCTATTCGACGACTCTATCATCACGTGAGGTAGGTTGAAAGTTTTCTCTAAAATCGTGTTTATCATCAATCTTAGTACGCATGTTTTTTCTTTAAATTTGGGTAAACATGGGGAGCTTTTATGATTCTTTGTAAAATCACAAAATAAAAATGGGGCGTCCCGGTATCGTTCTCGAGAAATATAGCCGATGAAAATCGTCTACGTAAACATGCGTGACTGGCTGCGCATCTTGGACGTGTGAGGAAAGAGGACTGGGCCATGATGATTCGAACCTTGATTTTGTGCGCAGAAAAGAGGCGCTGAACAATGCGCGCGAAACGTCCTTAAGGTCCCGATTATAGATCCGGCCATGTTATGGCTGTATTTGGCTATAGTACTTAGAATTTTAATATGGAGCGCTTCTTGATATATTATTATCTCAAGAAAATTTAAAATATTTCCTTGATTTCCAAGCTCCGGGGCCGAGCAATGGCGCCCAGCCCAATGAAATAAATCGTATTTTTCCCTATTGCGAATCATGGTTGTGCTATTATTATTATTTTTATTATGCTATGTGCAGTATGTCCTTGTATTCAAGCAGATTTTTTGAAATGCACAGATTCGCTAAATAAATAGCGCGAAAAGGTAAGGAGATGTGGTGCGTCCCTGACTGTGAGTGTCATCAGAAATGCACCTCGCACGCTTCAAATTGCCACGGTTGAGGGGCATAGATGGTAGCAGAGCTCTTTACTGTACACTGCGTATGGATGAACGTGGACAGGAGAATGGAAACCAGGAGAGAAGAAGCTAAGGACGGGCAACAGTTCCTTCCATGGAAAATATTAGGACTTGAAGAGAAAGGCAAATCGTAGAAGCTAAAGGAAGCTAGAAGCTCTAATAGCGTTCACTCGCCGACTAATGATATGAGTAGTCTCCTTTGCAGCCGTCGGGCGATTTCATGCACGCAATCCGCAAAAGGAGTACATAGGATAATGAGATGATGAAGTCGAAGAAATGGTAGCTTCAAAAATGCAATGTTGCTGGTTAGATTTCAGTCAAAGAAAAAATAGATGCTATTTAACTGAATAGCAGCGTGACTAAAACAGTGTTTGGTCACTTGTTGCTTGCCACTCAGTACAGCATGCATTTATTTTCGTCCACTAGCTGAAGCAAATATAATTTGCGGCAAATGGATATATCAAATTCTTAGTCGTGACTGATACTGATGCTCAATATTAACTGCTGAAGCAAACAAAACTTTGCATATATAAACGGAGACCTACAGTCCTCCACTCTCATGTTAGTGTCACTGAATTATCATTAGATTTAGTATTTTACAGTGTGACTACAACTAACCATGCACCCAAAAGTCAAAGTTTTGCATACAAATTATCCATCACAATTCTTCGTTTGTACGTGATTTCAACCCCATTTTGAGAGTCTTCGGATGTGCGCCATCTTGGTTGATAAGCCGTTGTATATTCAAATTACGTATTTCACATCTCGAGTATCTGTTAGCTTTGGATCTTACAACCCTTATTTTAAATTATGCCGCCGTTTTATGCGCTATCTATGGCTGTGCGGACATAATGGTGCAACAATGTATAAATAGGAGGTATTTTCGAATTCGAAGAACAAAGGTGATAAATAACTTCAATACAAGGAACCGAAAGAAAACAGAGGAATTGACAATTGGCTCGCCAAATATATCGCAGAGCTGACGTGATGGATGCAAAAATTCAACACAAGACTCGTGTTATGTAGGGATCATTTTATAAACTGTAAGTAATCGATAAAGGATCTATACTGGTATTTTGCTAATGCTTATAATGCCTTTCACCTTATGTTAAAATAATAACTATTTATAAATTCAATATTAAAATGAAACGTGGCATCGCTATACGAACCTAAACAAAATCCTGACATGGGCTCCTACACTTCCGCTTTGGGACATAATAAAGTCCAAAACCTGTAGACACTTCACGCAGCGAAACAGATATTGCACTCAACTACTTGGAAAGAAGAACACACAGTCAGTCTTAGGAAAACATTCTAATTGAATCTGGAGTGTATATTTATGATCGTGAAATTATGACCTGTAATTATAATTAATATATATATAATAAATTTATATTTGTAATTTTTCTAACTCTTTTAAACTCAGACTTTCCTGAAAAGCCAACTACTTGTAATTGATGAAATTCTGAGTCAAAGTCAAAGTTCATATGCATTTATACAGCTGGCACGATTCCCCAGTGTTAAGAGGCCTCGTCCGCGTAAGAACCGACCACCTAGCCTTCCGCCTCAAAAATATAAGTTGAACTCGTTTTAAGTTGAGTCGCGATAAGAACAACCAAGCTATAACTATGAAAATCAATTTCTTACATCTTGTTATCAATTCATAATGATTTTTAAGATATGACTTCTCGAAGATGAGAATCGACCGGACAAGGGCACAAAATCTGCAGTCTAAAAATAGCGATATGACCAAAATCCCACTCGCATTGCCGTTCACGCATCGTAAAATGATCGCTTATTGGGACAAACTAGCAATCATTTATATACTAATGATGCTGATGTGGGATCTAAGATTGAATAAATGGTGAAACTATTTCTGTTTATCGGTAGCTGT